>CAUYRB010051538.1:0-60639 GCA_963574695.1 Propithecus perrieri | reverse complement strand
GATCTTAATGGGATACTGTCCTCTTAGTTTTTATTTTCAGAGAACATTATGGCAAATGTTCCCTGCAGAGGTCTGAGAAACTTGTTTCTAAGCCAGGATTCTGACAGCAGTGCAAAAAAGCCCTTTTTGGTGTTTGGTATTGTGACAGTCTGGGAGGTTAAGAATGCTTTTCAAACTTCATGACTCCTTCTTAACTAACTTTGGATGTGTCATCCTGGAATTTATGTAAACCTCTCTCGAATCAAGGCAAGAAGCTTGCTGACTTATTTCTTTCTACATTATCAGTTGGTCATGCAGTCAGGCTGCTATTTCAGTGGGGCATGTCTCATGTGTGCTCTTCCCTTTAGGACTTTCGATGGTCCAGGTGTTTGCCTGGGCTCGGTTCCTGCATTGGGACTGTGGCAGGATTCTCCACGGAATTTGCTAACTGTTCCCCTCTGGCTTCTTACCAGCATTTTTATCTGTCAGTTTTATCATGTTATCATGCTCTCTTTATTCTAATGGAGGCATCCTCTAATACTGAGGATTAAATCTGAGAGCCTTACTTTTGTGTTTAAAAACCCTTCACTTGGGTGTCCTTGACTCCCAAGCTACTCAAAGTGTGGTCCATGGGCCGGCAGCATCAGCATCACCTGGGAGCTCCTTAGAACGCTCAGCCCTGCCCCAGGTTGACTGCATTAAAGTCTGCATAGTAATAAGATTCCCAGGTGATTGCACATTACAATCAAGAAGTGGTTTCCAGAATTTCTCACTGCCTCTGCTGCTACCACGACCACTACCACAACCACCATCATCATCATCATCATAGCCAAAAGCTAAGTCTTACTGAGAAATTTCTTTGCCAGCTCTAATGTGAGTACCTTGCACATACCGTCAACACTCTCTCATTTAAACCGCCAGTGTCTCTATGTGGTATGTACCGTTATTATTCCCATTTGCAGATGAGGAATTGAAGCTCAGGGAGATCAGATAATCTATGTAAAATTATGCAGATAGTAAGTGCAGGTAGCCTGCGTTCTGTCTGAGATGCAGGGTCTGTGGCCCTCCCTCGCCACTGCTTTCCAGGTGAGCGCACTCTGTATTCATTTGCTTCCTTCTCACATCAGTCTATAAAACTTCAAATGCAAGGCCCCTGTGAAGGGAATGCTGCTGCTTGGTGTGTTCTGTAAAAGAGCTTTGGGTCTTAACATTATTTTTAAATAAGACTGAATTGTACCCTGTGTAAATTTGATCTCTCTCAGCCCCAGAGAATGAGCTCTTTCTACTGCTTCCAATTAAAGTGGATTGCTTCAAGTTGTAGATTACCATCCT
The DNA here is from genome assembly GCA_963574695.1 of Propithecus perrieri. Classification (NCBI taxonomy): domain Eukaryota; kingdom Metazoa; phylum Chordata; class Mammalia; order Primates; family Indriidae; genus Propithecus; species Propithecus perrieri. The sequence continues at coordinate 59,328 of CAUYRB010051538.1, read as the reverse complement.
CCGGATGTGAACGCCTTCTGGCTTTGTGGAGACAGTGAAGTATCTCAGGCTTTGGAAGAAAACTTACATTTACAGCTCTAATCTGAAAAGATGGAGACAAGAATTATGACTTTGCAATGACATTGGTCTATGGTTTATCAAATCCTTTAAAGAACTCCAGCTTCGAATATGTATAGCCTGTGTACTCAAGGCCAAAAGTTAATTACAGGACGGCGATATCTGGGGTCTGGAAGAGGTTAAGGTCAGTGGTTTTCAAACTGATCACTGAACTGCTCTGCTCTGTGGGGTGTTCCAGAGAAGGACCTGGGGAGGGGGTGTTGAGATGGTGGTTCACTGGGTCCTTCTTCACTTCCAACCGATTAGTACAGACTTTACAGACTTTTATATCATTTCATATGGTAAGCCCTGGGGTAACACTTTATTTAATGGGCCTTTCCCTCACTGAAAAAAAATTTTTGTAACTTAAAAAGTAACTGCACTAATCCTACTCCATCTTCTGCATTCCTTACTGTTGAGACCGTGGAGGTTCAGAAAGGCAAATTGACTTCCCCAAGGTCACACATTGTTTTGACTAAAAGCTATTTCTTGTATTTCTCCTTTGAAAGCTCAAAAGCTGGGCCAGCTGCCAAGTCTGCTGGGCATTTGCTCCTCTGCCATCTGAATCAGCCCTTATTATGTCCAGTGGCGCTGATCTGGGTTTATTTCCTTTGCGTATAGGACTCCTCTGTGTATTTGGAAAACAAAACACCGTTCAGGTGTTCATGGCAGAGCTGAGTGGAGAAGTCACACGTTCTCGGTGTTCTTTCTCTACCACCACCCAGTGGATCTGTGTGCCTCCCTTTCTTTCCTCATTTGTTTATACATTGAAAGCAGCCTTGCAGAGAACACAGAATACTCTGATATCCGCAAAGTAGAGCAGCTCTTCTGCAACTGAAATGTTAAATTACTGAAAACCCCATTGTAGGAACATGTGCATTGAAGAACTCATGACCAAAAAAGGAAGGTGGGATTGGGGGACTGAGATCACAAGAGACCCTATGAAAACTTTTTTTTTTTTTTTTAACTTTCAGGAAAGTATTAATACATAAGATACACTAATAAGAATATCAATGACATTTTGCAGTTAGTAATAATGGATACATGGATAATTTTCATTTTATCATCCCTTGTTTACCAGACACTTCATCATTTGGCTGTGTGACAGATGATACGCATACTAAGCATTTTATATCTATGGGTGGCTTTTTGCCCACCTAGATGTTCAATGCTTCCCTGACTTTTGTCTGAAAGATTCGTTGCTAACCCCTGCCTCCTGAGTGTGTGTCTAGAGATGCCGCCCCAGAGCCTGGGCCATAAGCCCCTTGTGCATGGCCAGTTGGAAATGCAGAAGTAGAGTTCTGGGACTTGGTTTCCTTTCTCTCAGATTTTGCCTTTCTGCTCTCTGCCCTTCCACTTTACGTACCATTTCTGTTTCTAACACATTTCTTCTTTCACTAATTATTTCCAAATGGGACCAACTCATACACCAGAACTGAAATTCTTACTAATACAAAGATAGATTGAAGTCATACACACTGAGATTTCCTGCAAGGGAAACTCAGATTCTTGTTCTGAAGAGATAAGAACTTACTGCTTTGTTTAGGTATATCTAATCCCCAAGGATTTGGAGGTAAATATTGGCTCTCAAGCTATGTAATCAGGTATACGGACAAGTTATCTAAGAAATCCTTTGGTTGTCCTCTATATATGTTCATATTTTAAATTTCACCTTTGGTTCTTCTGTTCCTAAGAAGAGTTAGAGAATATTTAGCTCTCCCCCAAGAAAGAGAATTTCTGGGAGATTGTAAAAAGCATGTCTGAAGATATTAATTAGAAATATGTAGCACTGAAGCAGTTTGCTGTCATCCTTGATGCTCTTTTCAATTGTTTGCTAGGATTAAGATATGGAACTTGATCTCAGGTAAATCTCTAGGGGAAATGATTGTCACTGAGTATTTATAATGTCATAGAACACTTGGGTACCATGAAATGACACCAGGGAGGGATTCGACCCTAGGTAAAGTTTCGCAAAATATCTCCTTGTAAAGCTCCAAAGCAGGACAGATTACCAGGTGTACCTGGCAGCTGGTGGGTTGAAATAACTGACCTTTATGTCAGGAGGAACTCTTTATAGCATTTGCCCCAAGGTCAGGCCTGTTGGATGTCTATTTATAAAACAGAACCTGCAGAGATCAGTTCTGACATCAGGTAGCTCATGGTTCTGCTCTAGAGAGAGGCATTTTTCACTTATTTATTTGTCACTGTCCCTTGTCCTTGTTTGGCAGATCCAGCCATAATATCTCAGCAGAGAGGGGAAACTGTATACTTCTTTATCTACTTCATTTTGTGCATTATTGTGTTTTCTACTTAGGATGAATCTATTGCCATTCTCTACAATTTGAATTAATTTAGAAGTCAAGCTTATCTCTGATGAGAGACCCCTTTTTTGGCTCACAACATGTGCTCTGTCTGTGACTGGCAACTGTCTCGAGGGTGGTCTGTACCCTGCATGGCTTGGGGCTGAATTCTTGTACTTACCAGGACTCCTTTAGATGAATCCAGATCTACTACTGGAGCGGAGGGAAGTAGTGACTTCTCCCGAGTCACAGGGCTCTGTGGGGGAGGTAGAGATGCTGGAATAAAATTTGGAACCTCTTAGGGAGGAAAAAGAAAGGAATGCATACTTGGTAGACAGCCAACAGTGTCAAGTACAGTTATATCCTTGCAGTTTCCAAGGTCATCTTTTTTTGTTTCTCAAGTATAAAAGTACTCTAAGCCTTTCTTAAGGCCTCAGACATCATACTGGTCCTTTTAAAAATTTATTCCCCCAAACCATACTCCTTGGTCCCCAGCCTCCTCCCCGCCCTCAAGTAAGAGCTCCTTACACAGAGCATCACGCCTGCTCTTCCGCAGATGCCAGCAGCCAGCACAGGTGCTGGACATCATGGGTGCAGAATGAATATCTACAGAATAAGCACATATAACTTATTCTCTGAAATCCCCCAGGATTCAAAAACCTCAGACTTTGTTTAGAATGAAGCAGAAATCCAGACTAACCGAGTCTTGACCAAATCGCCCTGTAACAACAGTACTGCCTCTTTTCTTTCCCGTTTGGAGTGTTGGCATTTTACTTTGATTTTATTTTTGTAAAGTTAATGACTACTTTAAATAGCATTAAAATTCTACTTTTTAGGCCAGGCGTAGTGGCTCACACCTGTAATCCTAGCACTTTGAGAGGCTGAGGCAGGAGGATTGCTTAAGGCCAGAAATTTGAGACCAGCCTGAGCAACATACTGAGACCTCATCTCTGCAAACAACAGAAAAATTAGCTGGGTGTGGTGGCACAAACCTGCAGTCCCATCTCCTTGGGGGGCTGAGGCAGGAGGATCGCTAGAGCCCAGGAGTGTGAGGTTGTGTGAGCTATGATGATGCCACTGCACTCACCCCCTGTGAGATCCTATCAAAAAAAAAAGAAAAAGAAAAAAAGAAAAAAAAAACGAATGGGAACGGAGGAAGTGCCTTGGCAATGAAGACCTATATGAGTTTTAGATGGAAAGTTTTTAAAACTTGCCCCATAGTGACATGTCGAATGAACTCACAGAATCTTCAAACTTTTGTCTTTTAGGCTTATGTACAGAAGTACATTGTGAAGAATTATTTCTACTATTACTTATTCAGATTCTCGGCCGCTTTGGGTCAAGAAGTGTTCTACATAACATTTCTTCCATTCACTCACTGGAATATTGATCCTTTTCTGTCCAGAAGGCTGATCATCATTTGGGTGGTAAGTGCGGTCATTACTTTTTAACCACTGCTACTTCTAAGGCAACTACCTGCTTCGGTGCTCAAGTCCCCTGTGCATAGGTTCTTGGATTTTTAACCACTTAGAGTTGGATTTGGTGTCCGATTTACTTTGGAAAAATTAAAAAGCTACGAACACAACTTGTTTTGTTTGTAAAGCCCAGACAAATCTGTGATTTCATGTACTTTGTATACCTTCCCATGGGTAAACCAAACTAGGAGAGGAAAGAAGTGAATGAACAGAGAAGAAAGGACCTTTCTAAAAACCCATAAAGGAGTATAAAATGCATCCTCCCAAGGGGCCCATTTTAGTAAAACTTGATCAGAAACTAAAACACAACAGAAGCTGTTGAGTAATAATTGCAAGCAGTATTAAGCAACTACTCTATATATACTGAAGAGACTAAAATATAAGGCAAAGAACCTTCTTTAAGGAAACTTCTAGTGTAGTGGGGGCAGCTGCAAATACACAAATACCTGATGACAATCCCAGGTAGACAGGTGGAGCCCCTTTCGCCTCTTTTGCTGGTGACTCTATCATTTAACTTTGTTCAGGACCAAATGAGTTCTGTTTCTTTGTTTAATAGGGAGAGATGGTGGATATTTGCAAGGCAGAAAGGCATACTACACACATACGTGTTTGCATCAGATAGGCCTGTGTTCAAGGGCGATTCAGCCATATCTACAAACACTTGTCCAGAGTCCTACCTGCCTCATTTGTGAAATGTTGTCAATAATGTGCATCCCCAGAACCATCATGAGGATATCTAGAATGTGCACAGAGCGCAGGGCCTGGCATAGTGGGAGGACTCTACAAGTCCTATTTGAATGTGGGAACACATAATGACTAGTCCATGACAGCGAAGGAGTCTTGAAGATCAATCGATTCTAAAGTCAAAGATTGTTTAGCTGGCAGGGGGGTATTTCAGGGACAAGACTGTTTCCCCGACTCAAAATTCTGCACTAGAGGTTCAGAAGCGCTTGATTGGGTATAAAATGAAACTGTGTGACCTTAAAGTGACCCCCACACTGGGTTTTATTTTTCTTATTTGTAGAACAAGTTAGAGCAGATTCATTTGGAAGCAATAAACTCAAATGTCCTCAGGGGCAGGGGAGAGAAGTAAAACAGTGGGTTTTACATCCTGGGTGGCTTGGGGTGGCTCGGGTGGGGAGTGTATTCTGTGCAAATCATTCACACAGTGGCTCTCCGGAGGTGCAAGGGAGCTGCTCCATGGCTGCGCCTGTGACTGCCATGAGGAAAATGGGCCCAAAGTTGCCAGATCTCCCTGTTTTTCATGTGAATTCTCCCAGTTTTTAAATGTAGGCTTATATTTTAAAAACATCATATGCCAACTGAACAAAGACTCCTTGAAGTCCAAATGCATGGGCTCGGTTTGAAGCCTCTAGTCTAAAGGACTGCTGAAGCTTATGATTAGGATTATTTGACCCCGAATTCCTTCTGACTCTTTTATCCTTTCTTCTCTAAAACTACCAGCCATTTTTTTATTTCCCCATCCCTGTCTCCTTATAGTCTTCTTCTGAAACCTGGAATCTGCAAAAGCATAGGCATCTTGCAGCTCATACTATAGGCAATGTCAGTCCCATTGTCCCCCTCCCTTTCTGAGGCCGGCTTCTGCGTTCTTGGAGCAGTGGGTGGGGCAGGAGGGAGGGAGCAGAAGGTTTCTTTCTGTTCTTAAGATTTGAAAATCCGTGAAAGGTCCATGGTGCTCGAGTTTCTGTCCCTCTGTCATTTATTTTCTAAGAGACGTATATATATTTTTAAAATCCCAAAGCCTTAATGGTGGTTGAGTGGGGCAGATGATGTGAAGTACATTTAATCACCCAGGAATATCTTATAATCTGTATGGCCAGCTCAAGGCCAGTGATTTCCCCCAGCGAGGGTGGAAGACTTTTCCTGAGGAGCTGGGAAGACCTTTAGACTTGATAGGAGGCTGTGGGTAGGGGACTCTGATCATCATTGTTGTATTTTATGCTTTGGACTCCTCGTATGATTCAGAGTGTTCAACATGCCTGCTTTTTGTCAGAGAGTGAGCAAATAAAATCTTTGCCTGAGAAAGGAAAGAGTAACTGTTCAGTCTATGGTTTGTCCTGAGGTTTGGTGGCCTATTGCTTGATTTTTTTTTTTTTTTTTTTGAGACAAAGTCTTACTCTTTTGCCCAGGCTAGAGTGAGTGCCATGGCGTCAGCCTAGCTCACAGCAACCTTACACTCCTGGGCTCAAGCAATCCTTCTGCCTCAGCCTCCCGAGTAGCTGGGACTACAGGCATGCGCCACCATGCCTGGCTAGTTTTTTCTATATATTTTTAGTTGTCTGATTTATTTCTTTGTATTTTTAGTAGAGATGGGGTCTCGCTCTTGCTCAGGCTGGTTTCGAATTCCTGAGCTCAAACAATCCGCCCGCCTCGGCCTCCCAGAGTGCTAGGATTACAGGCGTGAGCCACCGCGTCCGGCCAGTTGCTTGATTTTTTTAAATGGGTGCATGGCCTGGTACACAAGGCATCCATGCTCAGAGTTCCATAGTTAACTCTGGGTGGTCAACTGTATCCGCAAGGGCAGCGTGGGAAGGGTAAGGTGGTGTGCACCTTCCCTGGAGTTCTTGGTGGAGGGAGTAGAGGCCATTCCTGGGAAGGGAGAGGGAGGTGTAGGAGTGCTCTTGTGTGTTCATGCATGTGCTTGCATGTGTGTATGTGTGTGTGTATGTGTGTTGGGAAGAGGGTTGGTCTCTGCTGGGCTGCAGAGACAATAACAAGAGCTGTTTGGTTTGGCTCCAATGTTGAAGGTGGATGAAAGGTCAGGAAATTCCTGGTGGGGTTGGGGCTTGAGAGGGGAAATGGGGTGGAGCAGGGTGCAGTTCTACTTGGGCCAGCCAGGGCAATCGGCTTCCTGCTGAGGCAGCCTTTTTTCTCTAAGGGGCAGCCCTAAATGAGTGGCTGCCTCTTCAAGGGATGGAGATCAAGAAATGTTAATTACATAAGGCGCAGAGCTAAACATCTTATCTCACCCAAAATTCATTGAAAGGCAGCTGCATTCAGGGGCGCCAGACTTCTTGTCAAATTTTATATCAATCCAACAGTTGTTATTAGATGAAGACCCGACAAGTTTTATTGCTTTTAAAAATCATTTATTATGTTAGCAGTGATTCACACTGTCTGAAGTAGCTTAGCAGAATTTATGGTTATATTAAGTGCTCTCTCTCCACAATCATAATTATCCCTCCTCTCTGTCGTACGTCTTTTATTGCTTTTGTTGGCATCTCTGTCCATTATCTCATTTGAGCTTCATAACAATGGGTTAGTATCATTTTCTAGATTGAGAGAGTAATACTGCAAACATTAATAAGCCATATCCTATGTTGTGCATTTAGTATACCTGCCATTCACTGTAATATTGCTTTACATGCCTACTTCATTTAGTCCCACCAGCAATCCTGTGAAGTGATCGTTAGTATTACCAGCCCATTTAACAGATCATGAAACTAAAATATAGAAAGGCTAAATAACTTGCCCAGAACACACTGGATGAAGCAGCAAGTGAATTTGATGTTGCTACTTGGGCCGCCTCTGCCAGAGAGAGCTGTCATTGAGAACACAGCCGGTGGCATGAAGAGATCCACCATCAATTTTTTTTAAGATGTTAAAACTGGGGCTTTAAGCATTAAAATGACTTGCCCAATGTTCTCTTCTGTTACATATTTATTTCAATTGTGTTTCAGCTTTGCCCTTATGGCATTTATTAACCATATATTCTATTTAAGTAGAATCTACCTTTCTTGGCAAGCCAAAGGTATTTCATCCCAGAAAATTTAGATAAGCTTTTGTTAAATTAGATGAAGGACACCAATCGAGTCATTATTTCTCTCTTCTGTCCTGTATCAAGGTTTTTAACCTATGTTTGGGCTCATAAGAATCGCAGACATTAGGACAGACAAGTCAGCGAATGGGTTGTCTGATTAGAATGCTCATCAAGAGATAGTGTGGATGGTGTTTTACAAGATGAGCCACTTTCCCGTGGAGTGATTATCTAATCTCCTGACTTTCACTTTGGCATGGTGACAGCCCTATGAAAAAAATAAAAACTTTAAAGCTATCTTGCTGTATCTTGGGGGAAAAAAGATTAGAGGCAATTTCATTGAAACTAGATGGTGTTCAGCTTTGTTACGTGAAGCAAAGTCTCACTCACTTTTTAAAGTTATTCCCCATTTTGTAAAATAGCAATGCAAATATTGATACCACAACTGATTCTTGATGGTTGCGAGGCTCATTTTTTTCTCATTTCTCTTTTTTTCATGGCATTAATGATGAGATGTAAAAAAAAAAAAAAAAAATGGTGGTGGGGGAGAAAATATGTAGATAAAAATCAAAGCTAGGGAAATAAAGCCCAGACCAAAGTTAAATGTAGTTAGCTGGTTCAAAGGTGAGCCACAAACTAGTCTTTGAACTGTCTTGAGCATCCTAGATGAAATGAGGTTACATTATCCACCAAGAAATTATAGGTGTATTCCTAAGAGAGCAAACCTTTTCCTGACACATAGGATTGATAGAATTGTTGAGACTAGTGATACATATTACTAAATTATTTTCTTAGAAATATTGTTTGGTATCATTTTGACTCCTCTTCCTAAGCTTTGTGTGTTTTCATTTTTAAATCATTGCTAATTTAACCAATGAAAAATTGGTAGTTCATATTTTTATTAGCCATTTGTATTCTTGCAAATTGTCATTCTGCCTTTTGAGTATGTTTTTAAAAGGGGCTTTAATTTTTTTTATTTCCACTAGTTGTTAACCCAGAAAGATAAAGAATTTTCCATGTACCAGAGACAATGTGTCTGTATATAAGATTTTTAGAAGTTCAAGACTTTGAGAAATAGTATATAACTTTATAGTATCATCAGTAGCGAACTAGGACAATCCTTTAAAATGGAATTTGTGTCTATGGCCATACCACCCTAAAAGTGCCCAATCTCAATCTCATCTAAATTAGAATTTGAATGCTTTCATACTGAGCAGTCCTTTAGTTTAGGCACAGACCTAACCACTACCTGTTGTCTTACCTTTGTGACCTTCCTAGTCCTTTTAAGGCAATTCAGTTTGGGACTTCTGTCTGCAGGTACTTAACATTTCTAGCTTGTAGTTTCCCAAGCCGTAAAATAGCTTACTCAGAGGTGACCCGCCCTTAGAAAACCTGGTTCATGCTTCCTGAACTCCAATAAATTTAAAATCTGTGTTTGAGTTTTTCCTTGCCTTTTTTTCTATCTGTAAAAAAAAATTAAAAAATTAAAAAATGTATACATCAAAAGATATTTTCCCCTCCTTTCTAACATATGTGTGGTTATTTTTAAGTGAGTCTTTATCATAGACAAATGATTCATTAGAGTTTTTCTGATTATGTCGAAGACCCTGGTCCTGAGAGTTTCTAAGCAGGGTTAATTTCTCTCCTAATAATTCGTGGCTTTTAATTATGTCCCTGATTGGAAATGAGAAGTGTCTGTGTGGGAAGAGGAGTGGTTGCTTCTACCTACATCAGCAGCTTTGAGGTTTGGTCAGAGGTTTATGGTCCTATAATATCATGAAAGGATCTCCAGGCTGATGTCATATAGTTAGTGATTTTAGTTTCCAGAAACAGATTCACTTTAACTCAGGAAAGGGGGGATCTGTTGCAAGGTTATCAGGAATCCCAGCACCAGAACCTCATAGGAACTAAAGCTACTGCGTGGTTTGTCTGCAATAATTCAGCTGTCTTGTTGGCTGGTGATTTTCTCAAATGTCTTTTAGTTCAGATTTCCAAGGCAGCCCGACGCAGTTCATGATATAGCCTGGTTGCACTATTCCATCCATCGCCAGCCCCTCCGTAGATTGGCTGTACTTAGTCCAAACAGCTGTGTTAGGGGTGCGGATGGACAATTAATTGGGGCCCCAGAGCCATGGTCCAGCTTCCGGAACGTCAAGAGACCTACACTGTAATCCTTGCAGGGAAACCTTGTTCAAGGCACTTCATGATTCTGGCCTGCAGTTTCCCTGGCTCTAAAATGAGAGGACCCAGCTAGAGGATCCTTGGAAGCTTATGATATGGTCATGAGTCTTCATTATATGTTTGCTGTGTGACACTTAAAAGAGGTCCATCCACAGTGTGGAGGAAAAGAATACAATGGAAGTTGGGCAGGATAACATTTAAAATATGTGTATAGACTACAAGGCATTTCATCTCTTCTGCAGATTGAATGCTAATGTGGCTTTACTTGTTTTGTGTTTTTTCAATCCCCTCAATATGAGACAGTGCATTTGAAATGCATATCAAATCCATTGCTAAATAATTGTTAGCCTGCTCTTTTGTATTCAACATGACTGAAGGAATGCTTTAAAGGAAAATGCTTAATTGCTTGGCAAATGTAAATTGCATTTCTTTGTAGACCCAAAGCCTGGTGATAGGGAAGCCATCACTGTAGCAGATTCCTTTTGGCAGGCTCTTCTGCTCCTATTCTCCTAAGACAAACTAACTTATGTTAGAGAGCTCCAGTCTCAAATGATGGTTTTCCACATCTCTCACATTCTCATTATTAGTAGCTAGTTAGCTGATACCTACAGTAAAAGGCAGACCAAATATTTGCCTTTAAATTGGGCCTACTATGTAGATAGTGTCTTAACTTTTGTGGAGTATAGGGTATTATTTTATAACAGTCACATAAATTGGTTAAGAGGTGAACTTTGTGATAACATGTCAAAATACAATAGTGTCTTTTTGGATGTGGGCAGGCTGCCATCTGGCTGCGTCACAAGGGAGTCCGTCACCTGGCTGGGGAGGAGAGGAAAAAGCCTTTCCCCAGCCCTGGAATTCACTAGACTGGGGTCAATTTTAGTGCCGAAAGATGACTTTAAATGTGATTATCTCTTAATCCTCTGTTTAAACCACTACCACCATTCACTTCAAAAGATTGCCCTGCTTGTTAAGTTGGTTCTTGCTTGAGATTAATGAGTCTTTAAAAGTGTTCAACAATGGCCAGATTGTCACCCTCACCAACTTGCATCGAATGAAATAGAATTAGGCGTCAGAGATTCTGCCCAGTCCCTCTGAAGTGGAATCTGCAATTTAGCCTTGGTTAAATATTAAGTAGATGTCTCTAGGGGGTTTTTTAGACAAACTGCATTGGTTGGGTTTTGAAACACAATAAGGAAAAGTTTTGGTTTTAGTGTAGGTTTAAAAAAAAATCCTTAAAATTAGACTCACGGTGAACAAATAAATTCGGATCTCTCTAATTATCACCATCATTACCTGGTTTTTTTCCCCTAAATGTTGATGGCTGGAAAATGTGCTCACAGCCTTCCGTACATCTCTCCCTCCTTCCCACCATCCCTGTCCCACTCCCCCTAAGGCTGCAGTGCTGTTCACTGAGCAGAATCCCAGCTCTCTCAGATAGAGTCCATCGCCCCTCACTGCAAGTATCATTTCTAATGCTTCATTTAGTTTATCGCGTGGATGGGTGATTGCTTTAAAGCTTAGCTAGGTATTAGATTGTATGAAACACCAGGGGCCCAGAGGCGGGATATCTTTGAGGATGAAATTAGGTTGGATCTGTTGAAATGATGCAAAGAACTAACCGCTTTATACACGGTGTGGTTATAGAGTTAGTCCTTCTCCCCTCTTTTTGGTTTTATTCTAGCTGTGAATGTCTTATTAAGAAAAACAAATAGCCTCTGCCAAGTCATATCTAGACCCCAAACCAAGGAGCATCCTGATATGGCAGAGGGTAAGGAATTCAGTTTGTCTTCAGGGTTAAACTTGCTTTCTCCCCCACAGCCTGCAGGCAAATCGGTCCCTAAGAGTCTTGACAAAGGCACCATTCTGGACTAGATTTGGTTCCAGATTCTCTCCCACTCATTTGTAAAACAAAAGGAAAGAGAAAGAACTAATCAATAGGTCTGTGGGTGGGGGTGGGGCTTTCAGATAAGATTTTCAAATAAAATCTTAATTCTCTTTTTTAAAACCAAATCAATTCCATTTGCCAAGATGCATTCTTGAACAGATACGGTCCTCCAAGCTACTGTTTCCTGAGTCTCCACTACATGCCAAATACTTTACATGCAAAATGTGGTATATGTATACCAGGGAGTACTATTCAGCTGTAAGAAACACTGGTGATATAGCACCTCTTGTATACTCCTGGATAGAGCTGGAACGCATTCTACTAAGTGAGGTATCCCAAGAATGGAAAGACAAGCACCACATGTACTCGCCATCGAATTGGTATTAACTGGTCAACACATGAGTGTACATATAAGAATAACATCTATTGGATGTCGGGCAGGGGGGAGGGGGAGGAGGGGCCGGGTATATGCATACACAAAGAGTGCGATGCACACCATCTGAGGGACGGACGCACTTGAAACTCGGACTTGAGGGGGTGGGGAGGGGGTAAAGGCAACATACGTAACCTAAACATCTGTACCCCCATAATATCCTGAAATAAAAAAAAATGGGAAAAAGAAAAGTAATAGGACTTGATATTTTAAACAAGAACAAAAATAAACTAAAAATGAAATAATCTATATTTAAAGGCCATGGTGGAAGAACAATTATGAATATGTTTAAGTCATCTTTGAACATGAGTCGAAGCCTCGCTGAGTTTATGAATGAGGAATAGAAAGAGATAGCCATCCCTGCTGTATAGGGCTGTTTGATGAAAATCAGCATGTTCAGCAGCCTTTACATATGATTTCAGCTCAACGAGAAAGTCAAGCAAAAGTCAAGTGTAAGCCTCGTGGCTCTAGACAATCTGTGCAGTTAGAACTCTGTGAAAAATAAACTGAAGCAGTTCATTTCCTCCCTCTGGCAAACCTCTAGAACAACCCATAATACACGTACATTATACAAGCTATAAGGTTATAAGATTTTGTTATCAGATTATCAACCTCCTCTACCATCCAGCTGCCAATCTTTAGTATTCCAAAGGGATGTCAAACACACTACCTACCACCAAAACAAGTTCAAGTTCAGCTAATGGTCCATCAGTTTGCAAAAGCCATAAGGACTGTATCAATTGCTATTTCTCTTCTCTTCGTCTCAAGAAACAGCTGCTTTCCCATTTGCCTGGCAGCGTGCCAAAGAAATAAGACAGTTAGTTAACACAGGGCTGTCAATAATCCATGGTAGCTAGACTTGATAAAGTAATCAGGAGGGGATATCATTTAATCAAGGTCTTCAGAACATGGAGAAGAAATTGGGATTGCTAATCAGGTAATTGCAGGGGGAATTGCTCAGAAATAATTTGTATTGAACTGATGGAACAGCAAGTCCAGCCTACAATGGAGAGAAGGAATTTTTCATGCTAGCATCATCCTTAGTATAATTGCTAATCTTTGTGCAGTGTTCAAATGAGATGAGAATCCATTCTTCCATGGCGCTCAGCGCCCTAAATGTCACATTTCTGGCTTGTGCAAGTCACAGATATCGACTAGACTGTCTCTGGAGAAAACAGACTTTGCCGAACCTTTGAAAGAAAATATGGACACAATGGATCACATTCAAAGTCACTTACGTATTGACCTGATTGTATCCAAATATGTCATTATGAATAATATGAGCTTCTATTCCAACAGGGATTGACATACTGTAGACTTTTCTCAGAAATTCTGAGGAAGTGTCTTAAGTGGGTACCTCTTGATTCATGTCACTCACAATACTTCTCCATAGAGTTCCAAGGAAATATGAAAATTAGAAATAACACAACAACAAACATATTCTGATTTATTATTAACTCACATGATTTGTCAAGACTGCATATAATTATGTCCCCCTCATCACTGCAAAGATAATTTAAGTGAGTTTCCAATGCTTCATAAAATACAGCAAGACAAAATAAACTCAAAATCAGCTAGAAAATGAACTAAAACAAGTTAACAGTACTAAAGATTAAGAAAACTTGTCATTTCACTTGTTTATTCATTTCACAGAAAACTATTGAACATTTGCTCTGTAACTAGGAAGAGTACATACAGGTATTTTCCACTTACTTTTTTGTGGACATTTCACAATAGTTGCTTTTACTCTTCCATTTTCCTAATTTGACAACATTCTGGCAATTTTGTTGTTTATTAGAAACTTGTAAATATGGAGTCAGAAACTCTGCAGTGGAAGACTAATTCACCATTTGCTAGTTATCTGTTTTGGGGAAAGTTGATTAAAGTTCTGATTAATTGTTTCCTCCTTGAAAACATGGGATAAGAATGAATACTGACACAAAGGTTGGTTGTTTTAGCATATAAAGCACTTGACCCCACTGCATGGAATATGATAATCAGTTAATAAGCTATAGCTATTAATATCTCTTTCTATCTTTATTTGCCTTATTGACTTCTGAGATGTACTCGAGAAAAGTGCAATTGCTTCCTTAAATAAAAGATGAGAATAATTACTAATGCCTTCTTGCTTTGACAGATGCCGGTCCAATTCCACAATTTGATATGACCTAAACAGAATTCTAGTAATCTGTACAAATGTGACATGGACAAAATTAGTTAATATGGAAATATTCTCCGCCCTGAACTATCTTAGCCCCAGCAATCCCACCTGTCAAAGAGAATCTCGTATTTGCCCACTGCACTCCTTCCTCCCATGCTGGAGCTTTCTTCTCTAAAGAAGAGTCCTACGTGGTTTGACTATAAAATCATATGATGCAAACTTGGAAGCATAGAAGGCACTAGGAATGAAGAATGAAAATAAAATAGTAAGAAAAGAGGAGACAGGTGTTATGCAAGCAAAAATATCAGTGAAAAAATTATTGATGGAGAATGAGAATTATGAATAGTGAAGAAACCCTAGAGAAGTCTCTGGGTTTTAGAGACTAGATGAACAAAGGAATAGAAATTTTAAGAAGTTGTGTTTGGGATTATTTCTTGAATCCACTTCAATATTCTTTGAAAAATAAGTGAAGGTTGAAATTAATTTTCAATAATATTGATTATTAGACAGTATTTCTTTTAGAACAGCACACTGCTAATATTGGACCATGTGGTATCCTGGATTTTATTTGGGTTGCATGAAATCCCCCACTCATTATTTTCTTTTCTATTAATACTTAAACTCATGTCATCAAAAGGAGCTACTGATCTCAAAGTCAACTATAAGACTAGTTCCTAATGGGTGTTCTGGAAGGGAGGAGGGAAGTTGAAAGGTTTTGTTATCGTGCAAACTGAGTGTTAATAATATTCTGTGTTATTCTGTGATATATAGGCACAAAGTCTTTGAAAACAAATATTGTTATTATGCTGGATTAAACGTGCTAGATTCCTAGGATCCTGACTGCCATAGACTTAAAGAGGGACTGGTTTTAATTCCCTCTTCAAAGACTCATCCATCCACTAGTAACAGAGAGTTACAGAGAGTTATCCATTTATTCATCTACAAATATTTATTAGTAATTTTGTAGTGACAGTAGTGAAACTTTAGGAGATACATAAAATTAGAAGATAGGTTTGTTTTTAAAAACTCTCTAAACATACCAGAAATAAAAACTTAAGTGACTCGAGTTCTTCTTCAGACTGAATATTTATCTTAAAAAAGGTGATTTACCATTGAAAGTTTATATTTCTCTATACGAACTTCCCTATAATATCTCAGAAAACCCTATAGGACATTAAAGTCTCTATGTCAAAATAATGCATGTTACTTTTGTTGCCTATATACTTATACAAAGTTAGATTGACAAAAGGATCTGAAATTTTATCTTGAAGACTAAATATGAAAATAGGCAAGAGCATTTAGAGAAAATGAATATAATGACAGGGACCTTAGTAGCGATCTATGATATACATAATCAGATATTAAAGTATATTATAAATCCACAGTAATTATAAAAGCATAGTTACTGCACACAAATAGACAAAGCAGAAAGAACAGAAGCAAACTCTATTGTACAAGAATGTTGACATTTAAAATCAGTAAGGAAAGAGGAAAGAGTAGATAAATGGTGCTGAAAATAACTGAGTAAAATATTGGCAAAAAGTTAGTTCCAATCTCATGTCTTTCAACACAAAAAATTCTTGATGAAAAACACAGTAAGATACACATTTATATTAAAAGAAAATGGTTTTCTTTCAGACTTGAAACCATAAAGGAAAATATTGATAAATTTAACTACATAAAAATGTAGTTGAGGCCGGGCGCGGTGGCTCACACCTGTAATCCTAGCTCTCCGGGAGGCCGAGGCGGGCGGATTGTTTGAGCTCAGGAGTTCGAGACCAGCCTGAGCAAGAGTGAGACCCCATCTCTACTAAAAATAGAAAGAAATTAATTGGACAACTAAAAATATATGGAAAAAATTAGCCGGGCATGGTGGTGCATGCCTGTAGTCCCAACTACTCGGGAGGCTGAGGCAGGAGGATCGCTTGAGCCCAGGAGTTTGAGGTTGCTGTGAGCTAGGATGACGCCACGGCACTCTAGCCCGGGCAAAAGAGTGAGAATCTGTCTCAAAAAAAAAAAATGTGGTAGATTTATTTCGAAAGGCATTTTTTTTTTATTAGTACTAACTGATCAACACTTATGTGCACATATGGTAGTAACATTCATCGGGTGCCGAGCAGGTGGGAGGGCGTTGGTGGAGATGGGTAAATTCACAACTAATGGGTGTGGAACACACTGTCTGGGGGATGGCCAAGCTTGTAGCTCTGGCTTGGGTGGTGCAAAGGCAATATATGTAACCAAAATGTTTGTACCCCCATAATATTCTGAAATTTAAAAATCAATTTAAAAAAAAGAAAGAGGAAAGAGGAAGATGATTACTAACATGTCATAGTAAAGCAGAACAAATGGATGGTTATTCTAAAAATAATGAAAGGCATTTTGAATTAAGGAGAAAATAATGGCTTATCAATTAAGTTGTAATAATACAAGTGGCTAGCCATGTCAGGGGAAACATGAGGCTACTTCTTACCTCATTCCTTATCACAATAAACTTCCCAATGGATCAAAAATGTAACCATAAAAATGAAGGTATAAAGTAACTGGATGACATATAAATTTATATGTTTATAGTCTTATACAGGGAAAGAATTTCTATTCATAATATTAAAGGAAGATTCAGCAAAGGACATATTTATCTCTAAAAATAATATTTTTTAGAATATATTTTATATTACAAGACTACTTAAAGAATCAGAAGAGAAGCAACAAGCTGAGGAAAGTATTTGCAATGTATGTTCAAATGGTCAATAATATTCATACATAAAGTACTTATATACAAGTATATTTAA
Source organism: Propithecus perrieri (assembly GCA_963574695.1). Taxonomy (NCBI): domain Eukaryota; kingdom Metazoa; phylum Chordata; class Mammalia; order Primates; family Indriidae; genus Propithecus; species Propithecus perrieri. The sequence goes on along the minus strand of CAUYRB010051538.1, from coordinate 42,227 downwards.
AGCATAGTCACAATCCATAGGAAAGTTTGTTTATACAAACATATGAAATATTTTTAGTTTCAAAATTTTTCCCTTTCTATTTTCCCAGATAGTGGAGGGGGAAAAGAATTAGAAATGGCACAGAACAATTCTACTCACATGCCATTGGTTACAACTGATGCCCATGGCCGCACCTAACTGGAAGGGAGTTTGGGACAAGTGGTTTAATTGTGTGTCCAAGAAGAAAGAGAACATGGCTCTTGGGAGCAGGGAGAAGCAGACTCTGAACCTGTTTCAGAGGCTAGATTTAGTCCCACCCAATTGTGAATCCCCACGATGGTGAGGTATCCTAGCATACCCTAAAGGTACTTCTCTAGGGTCTGAAGAATGGCTAATATTTTAAAACCTTACATATTAAACTCATTATTGAATGAATGGTGTGAGCTGCTGTGATTTGGACCCACACAAGACCTGAAATGTTACACTAGAACTCAGAGACCTGGCTCTTCGTTTTCAGTATGTGACAGTGTTGTTTAATCTTTCTGAGTTTTGGTTGCTTTAAATATAAAGAGTGATAATAATGACTACTTTTTCTATTTAATAGAACTCTTCCGAAGATCAAATGAGATATGTATGTAAGAGATTTTAGCACTGTAAAGGAATTGTGAAGAAATTCTTATGCTATCATAACATTTCTAATAATGGACATAATATATTCCAGCCACATTAGTAGAAGAACTTCTTTGACCCTATTAACTAATCTTTGAATACCAAATTATGAAAAGGTACTTAATATATATTAGTAGAGCAATCATCTGGCAGAGCTTAAACTAAACTTCTTGTGTTACATTTAGCATTTGGAGGATCTGTAGAGTTTGTTGAGAGAAGAAGATGAACTAATCCATACAAAATCTTTAGAACAGCACCTGCAATAATAAGTGCTGAATAAATATTACTATTATGGTTAGGAGAACTATTAAAAACATGTGCTAAAAATGCATTATGCCCCAAGCACAATGCTAAGAATTTTATATTTTACTTAATTTCACAAGAACTCTATGGTGTAGGTATTATCCTCCCATTTTCTAGATTAGGATAACTGAGACTCAAGTAGGTTAAATAACCAAAACTCAGATTCTGAACGCCAAATAAATATTTATACTTCTTTATTCTGTCGTTGCTTATAAGCAAATATTTTTCACAAACCAACAACCAACACAACTAAATCCTTTTGGATTCCATGATGACATATCATTGTTTTGCACTCTGATCTCTTTATAGTTTAGATTGTGATGGAAACAATTCACTAGACACTCATTATGGATTATTTTTCCATTACTTCTCCTAATTAAATACCTTTATCTTTCTTGGCACGGGTGTCCTGGAGCAACTGATGGAGGGCACAGAAGACTTCAGGAGGTGCCAAATAGCTAGGAGAGACTGAAACTTCTGCAGATGACAGTGCTTTCCTAGGTTTCTTAGTTAGTGTCTGTGCTTTTGTGTCCAGCATGTGAAAGTCAGGAGGCTAACAGTGATTTTCCTCCTGCCTAACTCATCAGTACAAAAATTATACTCATCCTAGGCAGAGTCTTCCTGATCCCTGTTTTTAATGTATGTATATATGTATTTACTATTTTTCTATTATTAAAGAGGGAGCCATAGTTCTTGATGGCATAAAAAATTTTAATTTCTGTTCCGTGATCCACTTGTCCTCTTTTTCCTGTTGTGGTGCTACATGACACAAATGTTGAAAGTACCAAATGTGCAAATATTTGGTTAAATTGGTACAGCACATTTAGAAAGAGGGGAAAAAACTGCCTGTGAACTTCATGAATTCACCTTGGAATTTATCATAAAGACTCTACTGTTTCCACTTACCTACGTACTTTGAGGGCCCAGATGGGATGCTTTTGTTAAAAAGGTATTTAGGTAATTCAGAATGAATCTAAACTTCCGGAAGACATAGGTTACTTTTATCAGAATCATGGTCAACAGCAATTGGCTGTTCACAGAATAGTCATCTCTATTTATTTTAATGCTTCTTCATTAAAATGATAAACAAATTGGTTTGCGATAAAATGATTTATCTAGTTACCCACCACAAAATGTCCACTTGTTTAATAAATAGTCATTGAGAGTCTCCTACTTCTAAGGTCCTGTGTGAATCCATGATAGCATTAATATTACATACATACATGATACAAGCATATAATATTAAACATGCATACATATATATTATACATATAAACCCCACAGAAATAACAGCAAATGATGGGATTGATGAACTTATCAATGTCAGCAACATGCAGTGGAGCACAGAGGATGAAACAGTGACTTCTGGTTGAGACATAGGGAATGCTTGCTCATGTCCCTTGAAGACACTGCCCGGGGCCCTGTCATTTGCACCAATTTAATACGTGGAAAATCCAAGAAAGGCATTTCAGGGTGGGAGCACCCTAAGGAAAAGCAAAGAAACTGCGTACTGCAATGGAATACTGGGAGTAGTAGGGTTTAGACAGTGAGTTGGAAAGAAGGAGAATTTGTAGGATATTAGACTGGAAAGGCAGTCTAGGAAGAGATTGTTGAAGACAATATGAGTAAGTCCCCAGATGGCAACCTTCAATCTCTTGATAAGTCTAAAGATAGGGAACCTATTAAATGGTATATTGTCTTTACGCTGGCCCATGTGACCCTCCCACACAATCATATATGTAGATCTAGTGATCATGTAAGCATTATCTCTAGTAACATTATTAAAATGTTAATGTAGGCACTTCACCTGGGAGGAAAAATATCACCTGTACAGAAAGAAGACTGAAGAATCTCAGAAGCTCTTGGATGTCAATGAAGAGGTACGATTTGCATGACATACACTCTAGCTGCTTGGAAAGAATACTCCCAGTATTCCATTGCAGTAGGCACTTTCTTTACCTTTCCTCATGGCGCTGCCACCCTCAGATGTCTTTCTTGGATTTTCCAGGTATTGAAATTGGTGCAAATGACAGGGCCCCAGGCAGTGTCTTCAGCAGATGCAAGCAAGCATTCCTTTATGTTTTGGAAAGAGTAACGTTCCATTGAAGACTCAATGAAAAGAAGAGAAGCTGAAGGGTGTCTTTCAGCTCCTCAGGAGGGTCTCAGGGAGGCAGGGACACAGAGAAGACAGGATGGATGTGTGCACACCTGTGGGGCACGGGGTGTATGCCATGGGGAGCAGCATGCAGGGAGCTGCCCCGAATAGAGCTGCTGGATGTGCTCCTTTGTCAAAGACCTCATCTGAGTCAGCTCTAAACCAGATAGAACAAGGCTACCTTTTTTAGTACTGACGGGATCATACGAGTTGAACCAAAAAAAAAAAAACCCACCATACTGAAAGAGATAATTCTTTCTCATGGTGGAAGTTCTTTTTGACAGAAGGGTAGGAACCATTTCGTGAGATTTGGAGATGTGAGCAAAAAGTGAAATATGGATTGAAATCTGTTGGTAGGAAACTGGAGTTCCCAGGACAAGAGAAATATGGTCATAGACCTGGGGTAGGTGTAATAAATTATCCTAGAGATCCAAAGACCCTAGATCCATGCCATGCTTCCCTGTGAGAACACAGAGAGGACAAAGTCTTTATTTCCTTAGCGCTTGGAGGAGGAAGAGCTGCAGCCAGAAAGGCTGGGAGAGATGGAATTCTCATAAAACTGGTTGGAGAGTTGATGGAAAGCCAGGCCCCTATTTTTCTCCTCCCTAATGTAGTCTAGAAATCAAGGCCTACTAATATTAAACATGTTATTTTTTTAGTCCTCCAAAAAAAAAATCTACAGAATGAAGTGCCAAATTATTATATTTTGGAAAAACTGCCATTTGCAACATATGGGTAAACAATTACAAACTCAAAAACTGATGTTAACTCTATCAGCTGCAGTGCATACGTTTGTTAGGATCAACATTGATATATATTTATTTTAATCTTTCAGCACCACTGTATAAATATAGCCTGTCAATGTTACGACACACTATGCTGAATACCAACTAAAGCCCGACCTTTAGTTTGCTGACTGCATGAACCATGAATGCACCATAGCGTTCCAAAGGACATAAGGATGTTAAATCTCCCCTACATTTTAAAGTTTAAACGGATTTAACTTCCCCCTCAACTTGTATTCATTCCAGCCATGCAGATTCTGCACAACCCGATGGAATGTGTGAGGAAAAGGGTCAGAGAGAGTGCATCATGGTGAAAAAAAGCACTGACGATACTGCAAGTTTCCAGAAGTAAATTTTACCTTTTGTATTACCATTTGGGTTAACTCAGGCAATCCTAACTTCTGGGAATTATTGTATTTATTTATAAAGTGAGAAAGGTTTACCCAGCCAGTGGGTTAAAATTAATTTTGATGGTCTGACTTCTCTAGAATACAAAAGTATGGGGGTGGGAGACAAAAGAAAGATTGAAGGAGCTGAATTCTAATTGCTATAGCAGAAGTGAGTCGGAGTAGACATCGAACATGTGTTCCACCAGTCTGCAGAACACACTGGTTAGCTAATTCCAAAAGTAATCCTATAACCAGAGGATTATAAATTTCTAAGTCGCTGCCCATGAATTCTCCTGGTAACATAGGAAAAGAACTTTACTGCAAAAAGATCGGGTCCTTCGTTTTGTCTGTTTGTTTTTTTAAAAAATCTGTACATTCAATGCCTAAAATAACATACAAAACTGTGAAGTGGCTCTTTATAAAAGACGGCTTGGGGCCCTCACAGTATCATCCTTTCCCTATTTGCCCATAAATTCAACATCTACATTCATTTCTTTCACGTCTATTAGTTGAGTATGCATTGTACACCAGACGCTGAGCTTTGTGCTAGAGATGCAATGGTTCAAAAAATACAAAGCACATGTCCTTGGCCCCCCAAAAACATGTAGTCCAGTAAGCAAAGCCAGAAAGCAGGCAATGACACCAACCTATGATGCGTACCAGGAAAATGAAACCAGAATGTTATGGGCACCCAGAGCAGAGTCACCCAACCTTTTCTTAGTGGAGCTAAGTACATCTTCTAAAGGAGATGATTCCTAAAATAAGAACCAAGGAACAAGTATAAATTTAATTCATTGGGAGTGGAAGAAACCTTTATAGGCAGCACAATGAAAGGCCCAAGACTGAGATAATATGTTATTCAGAAATGTAAGTACAATTTTGAGAAAACCATAGTGTTTGGAATATAGGGGAGAAAAGGATGAGGTTGATGAGATAGGGCCTAACTAAAATAGAACCATTTAGATATGAGCACATATGCCCAGTTATACATTAGAGAGATTCCATGATGGTTCCAGAGGGTTCCATGAGGCTATTCAGCTCATATTCAATATCGGTTATACATTGCCATAATAACGCCAAGCAAATAACTGTCCCAACACTCGGTGGCTTTAAAACAGTGAGTGTTTATCTGGCTCAGGAGTCTTCCGTTGGGTGATTTAGACTGGACCAGGCTGCACATTCTCCTGGTCCCAGCCTGGCTCACTGATATGGCTGGGGGTTTGCTGGCTGTGAATGGGCTGGTCTAGGCTGGCTCTGACTGGATTGAATCAGCTCCGCGTCACATGTCTTCACTCTGTCCAGGCATGTTCTCATGGGAGGGTAGAGGGACAAGAGGAGAAGCACAAATAAGGAAGAGTTTTTTCAAGTTTCTACAAAAAGAGTCATATCTGTTAACATTCTTTTGTCCAAAGAAAGATGCTTGGCTAACTCACAACAAAGGGTGGGGAAAGAGACACCATCAAATCCAGGAGAGGCACTGCACAGTCACACGGTGAGGAGTGGTCACAGGGCTGGCCAATATCACCATCGATCGATCGCACATACAATTCCTGCTGGGTGCTAGATTCTGTGCTTCCTAAAATGACGACTAATCTAGAAGATGACAATGATTTTATCAGATGAGATTATTACCTACATGGATCACTCACCTACACTCTACCACCAGCACACACATGACATGTTGTGTCTTCAGTTTTCTGAGACAGTGACCTTTCAGTTCGTAAAAGAATGAAGGTAATGGTCGTGCTTTGGGGTAAATTAGGGAAGAAGTGGGAAAAAAGAAGCTATAAGCAGGAGGGAAATAAGTCCATACAAAGAGATTTGTTTTAGCAAACTTTAGGAAAGGATTTCATGTAATTAAATCGAAATAATTGTGCATTCATTGAGTATAAATAATGTGCCAAACACTGTGCTGTGCTAAGTACTTTTACACAGATTACCTCAGCTCTCACTTGCTCTCTCTCTTTCTCTCTCTCTCTCTCACACACACACCCACACCCCAGATAAATGCTGCTATCACGTTATTCTCCTGATTTTATTCTTGAGAAAACTGGGGCTTAGCAAGGTTATATAACAAGTAAGCACCTGCATGTGAAACCCAGCAGTTTGATTCCAGAACCAATTTGCTTAAATAATGTATGTCAAATTGTCTTATCTCAAAATGTTCTAAATCCTACCCATAAGAAAAGACTATGTTTGAAAAGATATCACCAAAGGCTATCTCTTTATTATGTATTTTTCCTAAAAGTAAATGCCAAGACCCATGAACACTTTCTATAAATGAATAATGCAGTGAAAACCTCAGAAATGTATAGACTGGTGTCATGGAAAGTCTGCTTTCCTAACAAGTCTATCTTTGATCAGTGATTCATTTACATAGATTCTGTCTATGCGTCAATCCTGATGATTTGTGGCACTGCATATTTTAGAACTTGACATATGTACTCTTTTCACAAGCCACGTTTCACAGGAACATCCATTGTCTATGATAATGAAGAAAGCACGTCAGTAATAAAGAAAGCCCAGTTGCTTTCCAGACTGAGTTAGGGCAGACACTCAGACAAGCTTAACACAATCACTCTCCCCTGTGTGTGTGCACCAGCCTGCCAAGCTGACTGCCCTTTTCCCTGTGGATAAGATATTCATCCATTCAAACGCGTATCTATTGAGCTTCCACTCCGTGTCATGCACTGTGCTGAGTATAAGAGGTATAATGGGGAAGAAATCACAAATGTATGGTTAAGTGCAGAAAACAAACAAACAAAAACAACTAAGCAAAAAACTAAGAATTATTATGAATTACAATAGAACCCAGAGGGAACAATCTCTACGGTATACCCATACCTATATGCTTGTAACAATCTTACCTTTATAGAATGCTCAGGAAGTGGAAACCATGGCACTCGCTCTGACACCTGAAAAGAATAAAACATGTGCAAGGAGTTGTCTTTTAATCAAAATACTCATGGAATGTAGGAATTGGGTGATTCAAGTGTTCTGAAAGTTGAGAGTTGAACGGAAAGCATTCTTGTTTTCTCCATTATTGTTAAAAATAATAGCCCCTTTTCCTGTTTTGGTTACATGTGCTCAATCAGGATGAATTGTGTTCTGGTTAATCGGAACTCCACGATGCCCAGGCTCATGGTTCCCACTTTCAGTCTGGGCTTCATGATATCTTTCAGTTTGAAGGAACCTCCAAAGTGACAGGCCCTTCCTCCCCTCCAAGGCTGGACTCAGGCACAGACTTATACACATAACAGAGGTGAGCAAGGGCTCAGCCTGCACCAGAGTGTAGAAGCTGTCAGGGTTTCAAAAATCCATTTTTAATACAGGCTTCTTAAAAAAATAGCTTCTTTCTCTTAAAGCCAGTTGACAATTCTGTTTACTTGACTTGGGGTTAATTTAATAGGCATGATGAAATAAATATAAACAAGTACACCGATCAAATTTTTAACAGTTAAATTTCTTTACTAGTAACTAAAGGCACTTTGTTTTGGTTTGGGTTTTTTGGTGTGTTTTTCTTTCACATTGGCCCAAGGGTTTACAAAGGTCCATCTTAACCTTTACCAGATTTTCCCATTCACTACAGTGTAGCTAGGTGGGTATACAGTAACAGAGAACACCAATCCCATGAAAAGGTAAAGAACAAGTGGCAGGAAACATTTATCCAATTTTCATTTTTTACCAAAATTTTAATTTGTTTATAGGCTATTTTTTTAAATTTTACCAATTTTTATATAGTGCTAAAGTATTCTAACTTGTACAAGTTAAGTCTTTGCTTTAATCTGTATAATTTTATGAATGGGTTTTACTTGATAATGATGCTATACAACAAATATACATGTCAAAACAAAAGGAAAAAGAGAGAAATGCAATATGCAAAATGTCATTGATAAGCTATGCATAGGCTTGCTAAGAAGATATAAATGTCAATTTGACTGCTCCCGTTTGCACCTCCATATCCTTTCAACCACTGTGCACCTTGCTGTCTGCCCTGGGATACTGGCCCCCAGGCAACGGCCTCTGGTTGGGTTCTGCCAGTTGGAAACATCAACAGAATATGAGAGGGAAGAAGGAGGATGAAAGAGAGACATTTGTTCCCCACCTTAAAACTTCTCCAGCCACAAGGATTGATTCATGAGTGGGCCTGTTACCCAAGCAAGGCCAAATCAGAATCTTTTGTGGGGAATGGGTATCGATGTCAACAGGGTGGGAGATAACCACGTTCTGGGCTTGGACTTTTAAAGACCTTATAAGCCTGAAATGGCCACCGGTCATTTTCACTGTGGGAGAAAACTCTGCCTGAGAATGGAGTCAACACAAAGGCAAGCAGATTAGGTGTGGGCGGAAAGAGATAGCCACCTGGTGGTCCCATCTAAGCACCTGGATCAAGATCAGAATGGAAATCAGCCGGCCCTATATTTCCTATTTATGTGAGTCACTGTTTCCCCCTTCTATGTTGTTTTTGATAAATTTGGTTTGAACAGGGATTGTCACTTACAACTGGAAAGAGTCCTGACTAATACTAAGGGTGCAAAAAGAAGTGTATGAATAGAGACATTCATTCATTGAACACCTATATGTCCAATGCCTATTATATACAAAGCCTGGAAACTAGACTTTTACACTGGAGTGACACAAGTGCTTAGGGAGGGACCTGGAAGGAGGGGATGCCAGCTAGGCAGATGGAGCATGCTATTCAGAGAATCATGTGGCACGTGCTGAACGGCACCATAGTGTCAAAGAGGTGTATTTGTTCAATTATTCAACAAAGAGTTGTCAAGACCCACTCTGTGTTCTTGGCACAGATGAGACAAAGGAGGGAGAAATGAAATGTTGGCCCTTCCCTCATGGAGCTTCCTAATAAGGAAAATAGATATCAACCAAATAATCTCACAGAAATAAGCACAACTGCAGTTGACAAGCTAGAAAGGAAAAGTATGCAGTGCTATGAAAAAGTGAGAACAGATATTTGACCTAGTTGGGGAGATCATGGCAGATTTACATGAGGAAGTGTCTGTAGCCATTGGCCAGGTGAAGATGAACAGGAAGAGCAATATGAAAAGAGGAAACAAGTTGCAGGAGTGGCAGAGGCTGGAGTGTTGGGAATACTGAGTGTGTGAGGTGGAGTTCAAGGTAGAAGAGCATCATCCTCCTGGCCATTATAGATCCAGTGACCTGGGGCAATCCCAGGCTACATCTGCTGGCCATGGCCATTATCAATAGTACCCTGTCTCTCAAAAGTATCCCAAACTGGATTTTAAATTCAATAATCCCCTTGATCAAAAACCAAATTCGGTTGACTTCATTGTGGATCCTGACACCAAACAACAATGACAAAAAGGACATTAGTGAGGAAACTGGTGAAATCCCAATGAAGTCTAGAGTTTAGTTACTACTCATGTGTCAATGCTAATTTGTTACTTTTGACAAATGCACCACAGTAATGTAAAATGCTAACATGAAGGGAAACTGGGCAAAGGGTATCCAGGAATCATCTGTACTGTTATATATTTGCAAACTTTTCTATAAATCTAAAAGTATTCCATAATTGTTTGTTAAAAAATAAAACAGTGGCAGCAACACTAAAAAGGTAGAGTGACTAAAGGAATAAAAATAGCTAAGGAGTTTTGTTTTATCCTAAGGAGAACAGAAATAACCACGGTGGGTGGTGGCGAGGAGGAGGAGAGTTGTGGGGTCTGTGTTTGGACAAGGCCGCTCTGGCTGCAGGTGGGGAACAATTTGGAGGGGAGCCCGAGTGACTGCAGCTGGGGAAGTCCTCTGGGGCCACCTTCGTAGCCCAGGAAGCGATGACAGCATCTTGTGCCAGGACATAAAGAGAATGGAGAGGTATGGGGCCATTTTGAGGATGAACTAAACAGTAGTTCCTGGAGTGCTGCATGTGGGGTGAAGGAGAGGGATCACTCCTAGGTTTCTGTACATTTGGTGGATAACCAGGGATCTCAGGGAACCTCACACAGGACCCTGCTGTGAGCAGGTCTGGGGCAGGGGAAGGTTGGATAGATCCCAGTATGGAACTGAGGGGTGAGAGGGCAGCAATCAAGCCCCCGTGAGAATTGCCAAGAACCACACAGCGGTTCAGTGTAAGCACCACCAGAGCATCAGGTGGCTTACCACGATCGCCTATCAGGTCCACAGAACAAAGCGAGGGCCCAGAGGAGTCTAGTCAAAATCTTGTTCCTCAAATGGGAATCCAAAGCCATAATAGAATTCGCCACCCATAGAAGCTGTGTTCAATTTAATGGTGAGTCAGGATCTGTTAATCTCCTTCAGAGCTCCTAGTCGTGGCCCAGGATCAACCTACACATCCAGTGAGAAGTGAGGCAGACTTTCCAGGAGGAAGTTATGTGAACAGAGGCATAGCCTGGTGGTTGGGAGACTTTGGAGACCCCCCAGACCTCTAGGACAAGACCCCAGAACAATGTCTGGCACATAGTTGACACTCAATGTCAGTTGAAGGAAAGAAGGAACCACACTGAGCATCAATCTCCTCTCCTGTGAAATCAGCCCAATAATAAATAACTGACAGCGCCGTGCAGGGCTTACAGCAGACCGTGGTGTTGAGTTCGGGGCTAGGCCCCTGAAAAGCATCGGAGAAGCCAGAGCCATGATGAAGGGCGAAGGCCCAGGAAAAATCTAAGTTATTCATATTTATTTCTCTGCAGTGACCAGGACATTGCCTTTACTTAGCAATCTAATTATATATTGGCACATTAAAAATGCATACATGGGGTATGAAGATTTTATTCCTTGTGGACAAGGCCACAGGTATATTATTCACCATTGTGTCTCAGGCACCTTAATCCACTACGTGCTTAATAAATACCTGAGATATAATTTGTTTACTAAAGTCCTCCCTGCAGCCTACAGAGTATCTTTCTTCAGGAAGGTGACCTCTGTAGTTACTCTTCCCCCCCACCCCTCCCTTTGGCCGAAGCTATGTTTTCCACTCCAATTATAGTGAAAGTGAGTGGAAAGCATTGGGTCTCTCTGTCCCCAAAAGGAATCCGCTTACTTTGCTGCCATGGTCTGCCAGTGACCCAACGGTGCTTTGTAAGCACCACACTTTCCCCAAGCACTGGGAATGAATGAATTACACTTTGGGTGGGTTGTGCCTGAAGAAAAGCCTGCCGGTTCTGGGAATAGCCTTCACATCCGGGAGAAGCAGCAGCGGGTGTGGGTGGCTCTCAGTGACTTGTCTTGGATGGTAAGAAAGACCGAGAGGCATAAATTCTGAGGCTGGTTTTACAGCCAGTTAAGCTCCTGCAGGAGAAGTCCGGTGGAGGGAACCGGCCTGATTTGTTGCTGCCTGGTTGGAATATGAGTCGTCCTCCTTGGAAGCTGCAACCCTGCTTAATTTACCTGTCAAGTAGCCTGATGGATTTGTTCATAGAGTTTTTAAATAGAAGATAAAGCTCTTCACCATGTGAGGCTTTTACCCTTCAGTAGGGGACACATCCATCACTTGCCCGGATCAATGTGGCTAATTCAGGGCTCTTCAGCCCCACCCTGTTGAGCACTCTATCTCTACTGTGTAAATATATTTATTTGGAATGGAGTTTAAAAGATTGCCCATTGTGTGCTCAGTTTATTTTCCAACCAAAGCTCCACGGAGCCAAGTCACCGGTCACCACTAGTTGGTGCCCTGCTGGTGTGCCCAGGGGCAGAAGCCTGACAGGCCACCCATCATAGATGGCCCGACTTGGAGACCCAGAGGAGCTCAGGAGGCAAGGAGAGTGCACGCGGTAGAGTGCTCAGCCACACGCTGTGACTTTCATCATTCTTCAGCCTTCTTTGGCCCGCTCCCCAAGGCTTCTGTACATCATTCTTGTCCCTTCATTTGAAAACATGCTTTTGGGATAAGGATTAAAAAATAGACCATTGCTAGAGGTTTCTGGTCCCGTTTCCTCTTCCCCATGCGAGATAAGGAAGAAGAAACATTATGGAATTCTAGGTGCAGAATATCTATCAATTTGCAACACTTGTGCTAAAATTGAAGAATCCACTATGACGTCACTAATTTATACCGAATGTGCCTGTTTGTTTTACAGTTTTATAGCAACTGTCAGTGTAAGTACTAATGTGAATGTACATAATATCATCTTGATCTTTTCTTTGCCAACAATAATATATAATTCTCTTCATCCTTGCAAGCTGAACTAGATATAGGAATTTGCCCATTTAATAAAATGTTAATTTTGCCTCTCTCTTTTAAAAACTGTTGTCTTTGTACCAACAACAGAAAGAAAGAATTGAATTCAGTTTCTTCCAGTGGAAAAAATATTGAGAACAAAATACATGGGTTCACATAATCAGTGCATAATTATTTTTAAATACCTATATTGATACAAAATGGGAAAATTTGAAGTACTTTTTAAAATCCTCTTTAAGCAATCAATAAGTAGGTTAAGGAGTTTCTTGAAAACAGTTTATATCAATTAAAAATATGCTCCAAAAACAGAAACATATGTTCTTAATACACATTCTTAGTCTAATACAAGTACTGAATTAAGACAGATTTTTTCTTTTGCTTTCTGTTTTTACCATGATACCAATACCAGAAGTCATAAAGGAAATATTGATCACATAAAAAAAAAGGTTTTATGGCCCCCCAAAAATAAAAAATACAGAAAGTCAAAAATCAAATGACACACTAGAAAAGCATTGGCAACTTAAGAAAGCATTAATATCTTTAATATATAATTGATTCTTACATATCAGTAAAAAAACTAGAAATCACAATATGAAAATAATATGAAAAGTTGTCAAGACAATTCACCAGAGGAGTGCAAATGGCCAACATATTCTGAAAAGCTCTTTATATTCATCAATAATAAAAAATAAAACCAAATTAAAATTCAGATTATCAAAAAATATAAAAGAATGAAATTACACAGAATTAGTGCACAATAGAGGATAGGTCACTTTCATGCATTGTTGATACAAGTGCAAATTTGGTGTGTTTCTGAAGAGCATTTTAGAAAACTTAATACAAATTTTTACCTATCTACATTGACACAGAAATTTTGTTAGTAGGAATCTGCCCTTAAAAAATATTTAGGAAGATAATATTCAAGGATGCTGAGTGAAGTATTGTTGTGTACATTGTGAGAAACAGCATAAACATCCATTAATAGTGATTCGATTAATTAATAATGGCATTAATACATGCAATGATACAGAAGGACATATGTAGCCACTTAAAATGTCATTAATCTATGGGTATTGAAACAGATATTTCTGTAAAGTTGTAGTGCAAAAAAGCAATTAAGAAGCAACATGTATTGCTTTTGGTTTCAGAAATAAAAACTGTTACTTAAACAAAAATATCCAAGAACTGTAAAAAACATTTAAGGGAAATGCCACAAACCAACTGGTAATTTTTGTTTCTTTAATACCTCAACCTCAATAAAAAATATGCATAATTATTTGAGCATTCAATTTGTATTCATTTTTAAGTACCTTCTTTAAAAGATTTTTATTTATCTTTGTGGAAAGAACAGATTTTTAAAGGAGATTTTGATTTATTCCTTGTTTGTCATGACATTTAGCTCTTATTTCCAAGGACACTGCTATTGACCGTGCTGTGCTTCCCATTGAGAGTAATGCTGCTGACCTCATCGCCAAATTTTATCCCCGTGGGAAATCACCATGGATGCTGTTTTTTTTTACTTGTGTACTAATGTTGATTCACTTACATTTTTAAATGCATGCACACATGCATGAATAAGTAAATAGAGTCAATAGGATGTAATAAGGTGATACAGGCTATGAGGACTAAAATAGAGTGAAGGATAGGGGGACAGAGAGGTGTGCAAGAGCAATGTTTAAGAGTTGTTGGTATATCCTTATGCTTTAAAGGTGAGAGGGCCTAAAAGCAACGATACCCCAGTAGCAGCAAGCATATCCAGAACACAGATTGGTTTCTTATCCCACTCTCCAGTAAAAAGAACAAAGTCTCCTTAGAAAAATGGCTGACACTAGGAATGGGACAGGGAATAGACCAGATAAGCCTGGAACATCTTGTGAAAGTGTCAAACATATCCACATAAACATAAGCAAAATGGTGGGCATACCTCAAAGAGATAAAGAAGCCAACTGAAAGAGCTCCCAATGGCAAAAGCTAAAACAATTTGAGCAAAAAATAAGTACCACAGTATTGGATTATAACCCCAAGTATAAAATGCATATGGGTGAGTCAATAGCGATATAAACATATGATGGAACAAATAAATAAATAAGGGAAAAAATACAATCTCCCATGCAGAGGAATTGCAAATGATTTAGGTAGATTCTCTCTCCTTCCTCACCCCTCATTAGATATGAGCTGAACATAGTGACACCCTTCTGAAGAATATAGTTTGGAAACTAAAAAAAAAAGGAGTAATTTTCAGTGGACACACCTAACAAACCCTGCCTGGGCCAGGTGATTAAGGATAATGGGAGTAATGGTAAGTCATGTTGATAGTATATATCCTGGTATGATTTGATGTGGCACTTAATCTCTATGGTTTTCATCCCTAAAACACATTATCCTAGCATAATCATGAGAATAACACCAGACAAATACCAATTGAGCTACAGAAACACACCCAAAACAGCCTCAAAACTGTCAAGGCCATCAAAAATAAGGAAAGTCTGAGAAATTCTCATAGCCAAGAGGTAGCTAAGGAGACATGAAAACTCAATGTGATGTGGCACCTTGGAGAGGATGCTGGAACAGACAAAAAGCCTTGATAAATAGTAAGAAATCTGAATAAAGTATTGACTTTAGTTAATAATAATTTATTAGTATTTTTTTGTTAGTTGTGGCAAATGTACCATCCTAATGTAAGATGTTAAATTAGAGGAAATTGGCATGGGGTATATTGAAAACTCTATGTACTATGTTTGCAACTTTTATGTACATCTATTACTATTCTAAAATAACATGGTTACACATTTTTTAAAAAGTGGTCAGGATAGACTTTGTTAGGCATTCATATTGAGCAAAGACTTAAAAACGGTGAGGGAACCAGTCATGTGGGTATCTAAGGAACAGCCCGTGTAAAGGGAGCATGTCTGGCCCTTCCCACTTGAGGAAGAGCAAAGAGACCAGTGTCCTAGCAGCGGTCAGGGCAGTGGAGTTGGCAGGGTAGTGAGAGAGGAGGTCAGAGAGGTCAGAGGGGGGTAGCATCAACAGCACACACAGGCCTATAGGCCATTCTGAGGCCTTTGCCTTTCACTCTGAGTAAGATGAGTGGCTGGCCCCTGGGAGGGTCTGAGCAGAGGAACAGAACCCAAGTCTGTTTTCAAAGATTCACTCTGGCTGCTGGAACTGTGAGAGGCAAGCGTTAAACAGCAGGCAGTTTCCAGAATTCAGATGAGAGCTGATGGTGGCGGGGGCAGGTTTAATAGTGGTGGTGATAAGAATCAGGTATATTCTGATAAGAAGGAGTTATGTTTGAAAGCAAAGTTTTCTATCAGATTAGATGTAGAGTCAAAAATAATAATAATATATAATATAATAATATACATAATATAAATAATAAATAAGAAGAGACATATCTTATATTATATATTTATAGCCTAACTTACATCAAAGATAGTTTTGGGATTTGCCATATTCCATGAATCAATATTGTGTAAGTCCCTTAATGAACACGCTAGTAGTTGTGTTCTGTCCACGGTTCCACTCCGTGGTTTGGTATTTCCTGCGCTCAATCTTAGGGCTTCCTCCCAGATGGCGGATTTTGCCCTGTCATTTGGTCTTGATTCTCCAGTAAAGCAACAAGTGGACTAAGAGCAACTTTCCCAGAAAGGACAAAGCTGTGAAGTGCAGAGAGATCTTATCAGTGTTCCACTGTTCAGTTGCTAGAATGGGAAAGCTCCATGATGCAAAAAGCATGTTTTCTGCAAAGTGTTTCTGAATAAACCAATAAACTAGATATTATATTTTAATATGCAGAAAGGCACGTGTATGTCATTTCAATAAACCATGCATTTGTCCATCGAGCACTCAATTGAGGCTAATGGATCCCTCCTCGTCTTAATGACCATACTAGAAAATTCTCCCTTATTATCCTTATTATTAGAAATGGAACCTTCATTTTTTTCAATTACTGTTTTTATAAAAGAAATAAAAATGTAAGAAAATATTCTGTTACACAGACACTGCTATATGCACAAAAATGAAAATGTTCCTGAAATTGAACTATAAACATACATCTGACACCACCATACTATAGTTGAAAATGTTCATTGACCACCTGAAAAATGAAAGTCTGAATGTGGTATATGAAGGTGATCTGAGGAAACAGTATGAAAGTATGCAAAAGGAAGATGCACAGAGGTTGAGGATGGTTTATGTAAGGGTCAGAAAGAAGTTCATCTCTAATGATGCTGGGTGAATCTTAGTTCCTCCTCCTGGCATTATTACCTCCCCTTCGTTGAACCTCACAGATTATGAGTAACAAATGCACACTTCCCGGGAGTATTTTAATACTGGCCACTTTAACACAAAGAAATTAAGTTGTTTATATAGTTTGCATGTTTTGGAAATAGGGGTAATAATGATCAGTTTTTAAATCATTATAAGCATTCAGTGACTTAATATATACATAAAGCATTTAACACTATCTCTGGTACTTGTTCAACAAACAGTGTCTATTATCGACAATTATTATTTGAGATATTTAGAGTACTTTGAGAAGTCTCCAAAAGACTTTCAAAACATACCTCATAGACAAGAACAAACTCCTAATTATAAGAGTATCCTTAACACAAATTACCTCCTCTTGCTCAGCTGTGCAATGATACAGGTTGGCTCCTGTCATCATAGGAACAGTAACATAAGAGACGATTGTTAAGACATTGTGAATATGGTTACTATCTCTATTTTTGAAAGTCCTGATTTCAGATATCGTCTTTGCTTATTTACATATACCACATTTTAATGTTAAATAGCATTTCTCAGCTTGCCTCTGACACTCTGAATTAGCATAAAATATCTTTGTCAGATCATATGTTCCAATTTTTAATTGTCAAAGAATTTTCTGCAATAATATTAATGACTGCACATCAAGTCAAGTCGCCTGACAAATCTGTATTTTATGGAACACCTCCCTGTCTCTGCAATGCAGAAGTGGGCTGCAAGGAAGAAAGGAAATCAGCGGGTGTGTCTGAGCTTCCAGTCCACAGGAAGAGAGGCAGCGCAGTGAAACAGGAAAGGCAGGGTGTTACTCACAGCCTAGAGCAATCAATGCAAATCTATGCCACAGTGAGAAGGTGTTTTAATTCCAATAATAGAAATCCTGTGATTGATGAATTTTTCGCAGCTGCTATGTAGCTGCTTAATTCACGCCTGCTGGCAGAGGTGGCTGCTGGCTTCAGTATATTCCTGACCCCAGAGTGTCGGGCATGACCTCTAGCAGGTTGAAAGGAGTGGCTAGGCCATGAGTTGGTGAACTCATGAAAGTTGGTGTGAAGTTAGCACACGACGTGATAATTGCAATTCCATCAGGTTCCTAATAACACCAACCTACTAACAAACAGCACCAGTCAGTGACGGATTCCATGGTGGTTTCTGTCTTGCCTTTGAGGTGGTCACCTAGAAATGCCTCCCCAGTGACTAGAGATTAATCCCATGGAAAAGCCTTGTCAAGAACTTCAAATTTCCTGGCCTTGAATGATATCATAACCATATCACTGGGGGACTGTGTTTTCTTTTAAACGACTGTCGTTTGCCTGCATGTTTATTTGGGAACCGCCCTGTATCCCAGATGAGAGAAAAGGTTGATATAGCCATTCCAAAAAACAAATTTGAAAATGCATATGGCTTAAGCATCAAAAATCTCCATTCTTGCTATTACCTCAGAGAAAACATAGCACAAATTCACAGGGAACTTATATATGATTCCTTGCTAGAATATTGTTTATATTGTAAAACTTACAGTAACAAAAATTTAGAAACAACCTAAATGCTGGTCAATGAAGGAATAAAAAAATTGTGGTATAACTATACTGTGGAATACTATGCTGCAGTTAAAAGAATCAAGCTACATTTATCATCATAAATGTCAGAAACATAGGCAAATGAAAAAAAAATCAAGTTGAAGTATATATAGTCCATACCACATAATTTGTGTTCATTTTAAAATTATATTCTAAACAATACTTTATATGTCTATTTTATACATATTTTAAGTCCCTGATGGAAAATGGATTGTAAGTCTACACACTGGGGGCCAGTGCCCAGGAAGGGGAGAGAACTGGGAAAAGGGACAAAAGGAGACAGCAATAGTCGTGGGGTTATGATTGAGCAATAATGACATTGTGCTAGTAACAGGGAACATGATTGGTGGAGGCAATCAGATTCTGTGCACCTAAGGTCATGCATGGAGACCAAAAGTTAAGGAATATTTTGTGAAAAGTGTGGCCTTAAGGACTAAAGCAGTAAAAGGAACTCGAGCGCTGCCTAGGCGAGTCCAACCAACGTCCCTCCTGTGCCTGCCGCAATCTGTCCTCAGAAAAGGGAGCTGGCAGCTCAGACTTCACACACCCTTCAGGAATTGGCCTCTCTGCGGACGCTGCCAACGAAGACTCCAGTTTCAAAGACAATTTGGTGATACGGTCACTGTGTGCTGCAAATACATCACAACAATGCCCTCACTACCTACTCTGCCACCACTGAAGACATTTCAGGGACTATTACACCAGACCTAGGCACTACTTACTAATCCATCATGCTTTCCCATCCTCTGTAATGCTCTCCTCTCTGGCTCCTCAAAAAATGAGAACAAGAAAAAGAATGAATAAAAGGAAAAAAAAAGATGCTTCAACTTGCTTCAATGAAACTAATAACAGAAATATTTCTAAAAACAACCATGGTGGTTTAGCAGCTGGCTTTATTCACCTTTTCAGCAATGCCGACTAAATGCAGCTGACATTCGTATTGAGATAATTGGAGTGTAAATTACTTTCTTTCCTAAAATAGACAAGGGTCTGTCCTTCCTATTTGAAAATGACATTCATTATGGTTGTCCATAAGGCAGTGTGGTGAAATGACTGTAAAATACTAGTTACAGTTTTGTTGGAATATGTCTTTAATAGCTATTTCTTGTAGAAGATAAAATGGGTTGAACACCAGGCCCTTTGATGAAAATTTGTTGCCTCCAAACTAAATTTGTAAAGCGGAGCAGTAAAAGTACTGAATGGAACCCCATAGTAAGGACAGGGAATTCAGAAAAATAACCACTGCTCTATGGCTGTCTGCAGAGGCCCCCTTTATAGCTGAGGATGCTCCTAAAAGCCTGCCTGCCCTCTGATCATTTACCCTTAGCTAGCCTGCTCCCTTTTAACCATTCTATGACCACCAACTCATTGGACCATTGCCTAAAATAATTCCATGATAACTAAACTAGTAGAAAGAATTTCCAACAGTGGCAACTCTTGCTTCACCCCTGCGGGCCCTTTTGATTCTGAGAAAGTGCATCTAACCTCATGAACCGATCTCTCTTACACCCATACTGTCAGTCCCCTGACCAAAACCAAGCGGGATCTTTTACATTCCTCCAGGTCATGCTAAGAAAATTCAAATCTTGATGGTCTCAAATTGTCTAGGTAGAAGAGTAGAATTAAGGAAGGCAGAGCTGAAGGAGAAAGTCATGCTTGGCCATAGGACAGGCTCATCTACAGCTTTCCATGGGAAGACAAGAGTCTGCTGGAAACCAAAGTAGAACATCTGCCCATTTGTAGCAAGACAAAACTTCTGAGAAGTGGTGAGATTAGCTCTGTTGGTTAAAATAATAATGATGATAATGTCTATTTAATCATTAGTTCCAAACGGTGGTGTTCAAGTCACTAGTTATGAATAGTAGTCAAAATAACAAAGTATTATACAAGTTAATCCTGATTTAATTGTCTTTCAGAGTCATTAAATAGGTTTCAGCAAAAAGGAGAAGAGTAGGGGGATTTTGTGATGAAAATATGAAAAAAGGAGACCCCCCAGGGTACTAAAAACAACAATGATAAAACTTTCCCAATTTTGCTCAGTGCAACCTTACTTAAAACAGCTTCAGGTGGTTCACTATGTTCTCTGCTCCCCCTGAGTGGCATCCAGGTAACTTATTCCTGTTGGCCACCAGCAAGCATGTGGAACTGTGTTTGAACAATCTAAAATGACGCACCACACAGAATCGGGAATTCCCTAATCCCTTCCAGTTAGGTCCATAACATTGAAAAATTCCCAAAATGGGTCATAACTTGCATTGTCCTATGGCTTGTTTTTTATTTAAATCTTCTCCAAACAAAGAAATGACTATAATTCTGTGTATGTTACAGAACTTTCCCATCTGCTTTGTCTAGGACAGGCATAGATCAGATAATGTTAATTTTTATTAGTGCATTAATTATGAATGACATTTAATCATTTTAATAAAGGTCCTTATGAATTATTGAATGGGTATAATCCCCCAATAAGTTGTAAGGAGGTTGGATGATGCTAACCAGAGGGCATTTTGCTAAGTACCATAATAAGTTACGAGAGACAAGTTCTAAATATGATGGGTGAGGAGTTTGGAGAACTCAAGAAATATTTGAGAGCAAGAGATTGTATTTAGTGGGAGCTGGGTGCTTTATGGAAGGAAAAACGAAGAGGGACAAGAGGAAGCTGAGAGAATAAAAAAAGAAAAGGCCAATAACATGAACTGTTCTAAGTTCTAAATTATTTATGAGACAACCCACTCCTCTGCTTTTGTAGCACATCTCAGTAGATTCTCCGTTGACCAATGCTTGCTTTTCTCTTAGCAAAATGAGGGAGGACATGAACAGATAGTTTCAAGAGGACACTGACAGGACAACTGATAGCTGGGTCAACTATGATGTGCTTCAGTTGTTCATCCATATACTGTATATGGATGGTATGGAGCCTAATTTCCAATAGATACGCCAAATTCATTAGTAGCTGAGTACCTTTTTCTCATTCATTATCTTGCACTGACCAACTAGGACCTTTCACATATTCACTCTACAAATATCTTTTGAACACCAACTCTTTAGGGGACACTTAACTAGGTCTTTGAGGTGGTCAGAGTTGAATCAGATGCTCATCTTATCTTTAAAAGGAACTCAGTCCAATAAGGATAGCGAGACCTGGACACTGGTAACTATAATGCAGTGTAGAAAGGGAGAGATATTGTAAGAATGAAGATTAAAAGATTTGCTCCAGTGGAAAAGGATTAAGAAAGCACATGTGGACTGTGGGTGGTGTCTCATGACTGTAAACCTAGCACTTTGGGATACCAAGGCAGGAGGATTGCTTGAGGTGAGGAGTTTAAGACCAGCCTGAGCAGGAGCGAGATCCTGTCTCTACAAAATATAGAACATTCAGGTGTGGTGGTGTGCACCTGTAGTTCCAGCTATTCAGGAGACTGAGGCAGGAAAGGATTGCCTGGGCCCAGGAGTTTGAGGTTGCAATGAGCTATAACAATGCCACTGCACTCTAGCCAGGATGAGAGTGTTACCCTATCTCAAAAAAAAAAAAAAAAAAAAAATGTGTGAAAGGATTAAGGCCTCAGTTGATTCGGAGAAGAGACTTAAAATCAATCAAAATCAATGAGTCAGATGTTTAAAAAAAAAAAAAAACACGTGATCCACAATCCAAAATTTTCTTGTGCTGATGATTACTGTTCAAGATTCAGAATCCGAAGAATAAGATTTGGGTAGCAGAACAAATCCATGTGTAATCCACTCTCCTACCTGTAGGAACCAGGTGTGACATGAAGAATAACAAGAAGAAAACACATGTGCTTGGGAGACTCTAAATGTAACATTTGGTCTGGAATTCTTTGATGTTTTGTTCTTTCTAAAGAACGAAGGGGTAGCCAAATTGTTGCTGGGCCATTCATGAGTTAGTTTTCATCTCCACCCCTAGAAAGAGAGACTCTGCAGGTCAGATCGGCCATGCTATATCTTAAATAATCACACAGACCCTGTGGCCCTATTTACTTATTTCTTTAAAAATACCCATTCTCTATGATCATCTAAAGTGTAAGGTCTCCTCATTTTAAAACCATGGCATAGCACTTCCAAAGTAGGGGTCAAAATGGGGAACAGAGACTTGTAGAAGCTGAAGCCTAGTAACTTCGCCCCAAAGATATAAAGGATGATAATTCTATTAAGAAATTTTTAAAGTTCTACCTCTATCATTTGAATTATAAAATAACAAAAGGAATTGGATTACACAGAAATACACAAACTCTAACTTAAAATACAAATGTAATGAGGGAGAAAGCAGATTTTCGAAAAATATATTATCCTTGCCCCATACCCACTAGTGTGGATATCATTTAGTTTCCTTTATCTCAGCTTAATAGGATACTGCTTTATAGAAGTGTTCATACCTCTACTGAGTTCTGAACCCCAACCACCAACACATTCAACCACAGCTAAACTTAATTGTTGAATATTAATGAATTTATTGTAAGAGGAGCTACTGAGTTTTCACACATTCCCTTATTTAAAGCTGCCTCGATTTCAGCAGAATTCTGCCACTATCTGTCTTAATTCCAAATACAACTAATCGTTAGATAAATAAATGATTGAAGAATTTGTCCAATTAATTCCTTGTGGGCTTACCATACCACAAGGGTTATATCAAGCCAGTGTTAGTTTGCTACTATCTCTGGCTTTTTATTGTTCTAACTGCCACTGCATTTCTGATAATTATATATTTCCTAATATTGTTAGATCTAATTTTATGTTTGTAAGTCACGCATCCTGAACTACAATTAAAGCCATCAAAGGTCATGCAGAAGTGTCTGACATAATATTTATTATAGATAAATTAGAACTGATTATTGAATCCTGGCTTCTTCCTCCCTACCCTCCCCCAAATAGACACACACTCATGCGCATACACACACACACGCACACACACTCTAATTACTCACTATATTTGGTCATGCTAAATAAAATAACCAACTGAGCCAATAAAATTTAAGCCTATTATTGCTCTGGATGGGACCTAGGAGTAAATGGTACAATGAAGGATAAGCCTGGACCGTGGGAATATTTGCATTGGGACCTCATACAAGGTCACCCCATTCACTGGATTACATTTAGCTATCATACCAGGGGCCTCGTTCTGTGACGCTGCTAGTTTTTACCACCCTGATATTGTTGAGAACATTTTTCATGATATGACACAAAGGTCTCTCTGTGAGGAACCACTGGAGGATTTTTTCTCATTCTCAATTCCAACAATAGATGTATTTCTTATAAGTTACTAGTTTTGTTTTTTATCCTATGGGCAATGTGAGTTCTGGAATTGATCATGTTTCCCTTTTTATATTTATCGCAAAGAAACCCAACCCCAGACAAGTCCATGATCCATATCTTCCAGAAATAACCTCAGAAATGCCTAAGGCACAAGAATCAAGGAGTCACTTTCAGGAAGCCTCCCTTGGCTCACACCCTTCTGGCCTGGTAGCCTGGCAGGTGCAGCATGGGTACTAACTTAACCTTTAGTTCGTCTTATTTTTTCTTAATTCATTTCCTCACTTATGCGTATTGTTGTCTTGTATGCAGTTTTAATAGATTGAGCTTTAATCCGAAGGGTATAAAGTAAATTATTTAAAGCTATGGAAAATTGTGCACTAATCAAAATTGCTCAATACAATTTATTTGCTGTATTGGGACTTTCAGAGAGATGATGAGCCCACCACTGGTATTCGTATCATGTTTGCAGGTTTGTGCACTTTTAGGAGTGCTTAGCTGACAAGAGAGAATGCATATTGCAGTGTTTAAGCATTCAGGTTCTAGAGCCAGTCTACTGGAATTCAACTTTCAGCTCTGTCATTTTTTTTTTTTTTTTGAGACAGAGTCTCGCTTTGTTGCCCAAGCTAGAGTGAGTGCTATGGTGTCAGCCTAGCTCACAGAAATCTCAAACTCCTGGGCTCAAGCAATCCTTCTGCCTCAGCCTCCCGAGTAGCTGGGACTACAGTCATGTGCCACCATGCCCGGCTAATTTTTTCTATGTATATATATTTTTAGTTGTCCAGGTCATTTCTTTCTATTTTTTAGTAGAGACGGGGTCTCGCTCTTGCTCAGGCTGGTCTCGAACTCCTGACCTTGAGCGATCCACCCGCCTCGGCCTCCCAGAGTGCTAGGATTACAGGCGTGAGCCACCACGCCCGGCCAGCTTTGTCATTTAATAGTTGTGAGATCAAAGGAAAGTTACTGAACTTCTCTGTGCCTTGGTGTTCTTATCTCATAAAATAAGAATAAGAGTAGTAACTACTTTATAAGGTTGTTATGAAGATTAAATGAATTAAAGGAAAAGATTTACATAGTGCCTGGTAGCCAGTAAATAATATAAAAGCATCTGTGTCATTCGTATATTAAATGTGACTTCTTCCTTGTGTTTTATCTCCCACGTTTAAAACAATTTTTTTTAAATGTTTGGCTACTATGTAAGTATTAAACACCGTTGTGAATAATTCAGAGAAGAAAGTAATCTGCACAGAAAATGAAACAATCAACAAAATAAAAAGGCAACCTATGGAATATTTGCAAACCACATATCTGATAAAGGGTTAATATCAGAAATATATAAGGAACTCACACAACTCAATAGCAAAAAACCCCAATAACCCAATGAAAAAATGGGCAAAGGACATGAATAAACAATTTTCCAAATAAGACATACAAATAACCAGGTATATGAAAAGGCCACTAATCATCAGAGAAATGCAAATGAAAATAACAATGAGACAGCACCTCACACCTGTTGGGATGGCTGTTATCAAAAAGGCAAGAGATAATAAGTTTTGGTGAGAGTATAGCAAAAGGAAACTTTTTACACTGTTAGTGGGAATGTAAATTGATATAGCCATTATGAAAAACAGTATGGAGGTTCCTCAAAAAATTAAAAACGGAACTACCATATGAGCCAGCAATCCCGCTTCTGGGTATATATCCAGACGGAATCAAATCTGTGTCTTGAAATGAATCTGTACCTCCACATTCATTGAAGCATTATTCACAATAGCCAAGAGATGGAATCAACCTCAGAGCCCATCAGTGTATGAATGGATAAATAAAATGTAATATGTGTGTGTATATATATATAGAGAGAGAGAGACAGAGAGAGAGAGCATTTCCTTCTAAGAATGAATATACTATTCTTAGAAGAAAAAGCTAAACAAACTTACAACCAACACTTCTCTCAGACCCAGAAAACTGAAGTTTCAGAACAAGCTGCCACCACAGAATCAGAAGAAACAAGTGAATCCAGAGGGTCAGGGCTGCCCACTTGGAACAGAAGCTGCTGAAACCATAAACCAGCAAGAAGACTTAAACCATAGCTTTGATGAATTATTGGAAGATGAATGTGGACTGGCATGACAATGAGAAACTCCCAGGGCTGCAGACATAGGAAGCCTCCCGCACTTTGGTGGGTTTTACCTCCAGAAACCATACCTGGTATTCACAGTGAAGAGCCTAGAAAAAAACAAAACCCAACACTAGCAAGAGGAAGGAAAGAGTCATCACCCAGAGAGTTCTCCAGAACAAAGGCCTGCTCCCCAGGGAAAAGGAATTTGCTGAAACCCTGTTCTAGCCAGAAGGGGCATTCCCTTCCCTCTAACCTTCTCTAGCCTTCTCACTGGAGCAGGGGGACACTAGAAAATACTTGGGAAAATCACAGCCCAGAGACACAAGTCTACTAAAAGAAAGCTTCCTCTATTTCCACAACTAACCACCAAACTAACAGGCCTCTGGTATAATAACAGTGCAAGATGCAAACTCTGTTTAAAGAAGAGTAGTTAGGGAATCTCAAAGTCAAGAGAAAAACCAAAGCAAGGACACTAGAGCAAGTCAAAACCTCTGACATCTACAGCTACAGCAAACAATAAACACAGCCCAGTTCCTAGCCATTTTAACATAAATGCTCACACTAATGGCCTAGTTACCTCAGTTCTTATTACCCAATACAACATGTCCAGCTTCCAACAAAAAGGATAAGGCATTCCAAATGAAGAAAAGAAAGGAAGGAAAGAGAGAAAAAGAGAGAAGGAGAGGGAGAGGGAGGGAGGGAAGGAGGGAGGGAGGAAGGAAGAAAGGGAGGGAGGGAGAAGAGAAAGAACATAGTCTTAAGAAATGTAGTAAGTATCAGAAACAGACTCAGATATGACACAGATGTTGGAATTATCAGACAGGAATTTAAAATAACTATAATCAGTACATCAAGGGCTCAGTGAAATGAAGTAGATAGCATTCAAAAATAGGGGAGTAATGTAAGCAAAGAGATGAAACCCTAAGAAAGAACAAAAGCTAGCTAGATATTAACTCTTTTGATGGACTCTTCAGTATATGGGACATCAGGAGATGGAAATTCTAAGAAATAATCAAAAGCAAATTCTAGAAATCAAAAATAATATGACAGTAATAAAAAATGCCTTAAATGAGCTCATCCATAGATTGAGGAAAGAATCAGTGAGATTGAAGTTATATCACTGGAAACTTCTCAAACTGAAATGCATAAAAAAGCATAAATAAAACAGTACAAAATATCCAAGAACCATGGTACAATTTCAAAACAAGGAATGTGCATACAATTAAAATACTAGAAGGAGAAAAAAGAACAGAGCAGAAGAAATATTTGAAGTAACAATAGCCTAGAACATTCTAATATTAAAGACTGGCACCAAACCACAGATTCAAGAAGTTAAGCAAACACCAAGCAAGATAAATACCAAAACATTACACATGGAATATCATATGCAAATTGCAGAAACCAAAAACAAAGAGAAAAAATTCAAAGAAATCAGAGAAAAACCACCTTACCTATAGAGGAACAAGGTTAAGAACTACAAAAAGTACCATAATTGGCCCAACATGAAATAGACAACTTGAATAGTCCTACAACTATTAAAGACATTTAATTCATGATTTTAAAACTCCTAAAAATGAAATCTACAGATTCAGAGTTTCAGTGAAGTTGCTACCAAAGGTTTAAAGGAGAATTAAGACTAATTCTATAATTCTACACAATCTCTTCTAGAAAACAGAAAAAGAGGAAACACTTCCAAACTAATTTTATGAAACTAGCATTACCCTGATACTAAAACCAAACAAACATAGTACAAAAAAATGAAAACTGCAGACCAATACATATCATGAATATAGACACAAAAATCCTTAGCAAGATATTATCAAATAGAATTTAGTAATGTATAAAAATAATTATATACTATGACTGAAGTGGGATTTATTTGAGATATGTAAGGCTGGTTCAACATTGGAAAATCGATCATTACAGTCCAGCTCATCAAGTTAAAAAGAAACACAATATGATCACATCAATTGATATAGAAAAAGCATCTAACAAAACCCAACATCCATTCATGATGTAAAACATCTTAGCAAACTAAGAATAGAGTGGCATTTCTTCAACTTAATAAATACGATCTATAACCAAAAAAAAACCCTACATATGACATTATATTTAATGGTGAGAAACTGGATACTTTCTCTCCACAGATGGAAATTAGGCAAGGATGGGGTTTGGATCACAATCCCAAAAGATACAGCCCTGAATACCATACTCTTGAATGTTGAAATCTCAAAAGATCAAAATTCCTAAAGTCCAAATCCCTATAGTCTAAAATCCCTAACCTCTGAATTCCCAAAAATCATAATCCCAACGATTAAAATCCTAAATGTTGAAAACCTAAAAGCTGGATTCTGGGGAAATATCAGTGTGTTTTTGGCTGTATGCAGAATAGTTGTACCATGTGAGGCAGACTATTACCTTGTTATTTTCTTCATTTGGAAATTAATGTGGTTTAAGGAGATGCCTTTGGGTGCCAAGTAGACAAGGGTAGATTTGTGAACTTAATTTTAGGTGTCAACTTGACTGGAATAAGGAATACCTAGAAACCTGATAAGGCATTATTTTGGGTGTGTCTGTGAGGGTGTCTCCAGAGGAGACTAGAGTATGAGTCTGAGCAAGCCAGATGGGGAGGATCTGCCCTCAGTGTTGGTGGGCACCATCTAATCAGCCGGCGCTGGAGAAAACAGACACAGAAGGCGAAATGGTCTCTCTCTCTGAGAGCTGGAACAGACTGTTATTCTGCTGCCTTGGACATCAGAAGTGTGATTCCATGAAAATGCATTATCACAACATTGACTTTGTGTGTAAGCATTATGTACATGTGTGTAAAAATGTTGAAACTTTCTCAGTAAATGAAGAGATGTCCTCTGTACAATTTCATTTGTGAAAGATGAAATTTCTTGAGATATCAGCTCTTGGAACAACTGTATGTGTGCTGGTGACCTATAGTGGTTTTTGATTAATTTCATTAAAAAACTTAGGTTGTTCATTACAGTATTTCAGATGACCATAGTTATAAAGTTAGGTGCACACAATTACCAATCATAGTGATATGCATTTATATGTTTCTCTTTTGACCAATTTCTTTATAGATATACTTCATCTTCTCATAACTGTTATACCCATGTGAGTGTCATTAGTATGCCTGAGTGTTTATGCTTACAAAAATATGTATTTATTATTGCCTATTTTATTGTGTAAAGTGGCCTACAGAGTGCTCTGTTCTGTTTTTATTAATATATGTTTATTGAATAAGTTGCTTTTTAAAGTGTAAATGTCTTTTAAGGAAGTTTTGTTTTTATTATTTTTTCCAGAATTATATTTTTAGGATTTTCATCTTTCAGAATTTCAACATTCAGGATTATGGTATTTGGGATTATGTCTTTTGCGATTATGATCAGCTCCATGAAAACCGGGATGTTCTGTCTCAATAATCTTATTAAATGCTTTACTGGAAGTCTTAACTACTATAATGAGAAAATAAAAGGAAATGAAAAATATACAGATTGGAAAGGAAGAAATGAGCCTGTCTTTATTTGCAGATGACATGATTCTCTACGTAGAAAATCCCTATGAATCAAGAAAAATATGCTAGAACCAGTAAGTGATTATAGCAGGATCACAGTATAAAAGGTTAAGATATAAACAGTAAATATTTTCTTATATACCAGCAAGAAACAATTAGAATTAGAATTTTTTTAAAAATGCCATTTACATTAATATCAAAAGGAAATGAAATACTTAGGTACAAATCTAAAAATATATGTATAAAACCTATATAAGGAAAACTATAAAACTCTGATTTAAAATTAAAAACCTAAATAATTGGAGACATAGTTGGTTTTCATGGATTGAAAGACTCAGTGAGCTATTATTTCTTCTCAATTTGATCTATAGATTCAATGCACTCCCAATCAAACTCCCAACAACCTATTTTGTGTATATTGGCAAACTGATTCTAAAGTTTACATTGGAAGGTAAAAACCTAAAATAGCCAAAGCAAGACTGAAGAAGAAGAACAAACTTGAAAGACCCATAATACCTGATTCTAAGACTTACTATAAAGCTACCTACAATAATCAAGGCAATGTGGTGTTGGCAAAAGGACAGACACACAGATCAATGAAACAGAATAGAACATACAAAATTGGACCCATGCAAATATAGTCAAATGATCTTTGACAAAGGAATAAAGGAAAAGCAAAGGGGAAAGGATGGTCTTTTCAGCAAATGGTGCTGGAAAACTTCAAACAAATCCCAACTGAGGGAGATTCTACAAAATATCTGACCAGAGTTCCTCATGGCTGTCAAGGTCGTCGAAAACAAGGAAAGTCTGAAAAACTCTCATAGCCAAGAGAAGGCTAAGGAGATACGTTACTAAATGTAATGCGGTCTCCTGGATGAGACCCTGGAAAAGAAAATGGAATTTAGGTTAAAACTAAGAAAATCCAAATAAAGTATGAATTTTATTTAATAATAAAATTAAAATATCAATATTAGTTCATCTGTTATAACAAATGTACTATACAAATGCAACATGTTAATAGTAGGGAAAACTGATATATGTATGGGAACTTTCTATACTGTCTTTATAATTTTTCTGTAAATTTAAAGTTCTTCTAAAAGGAAAAGTTTACTAAAATATTAGTAACATATGCTCTAATAATCAGTAAAAAATCACCATTAACATTTTAACATATATATATATGATTTGCCTATATATAAATATGTTTATTTTTTCTATAAAATGTGTCTTTTTATATGTACAATTTCATATTCACCTACTTTTTCACACTCAATACATTATAAATATTCCTAATTTTAATAATTATAGCTATTATCATTCCATTGTATTATTATACCATAATTATGTATCTCACTGCTCTTTGACATTTCTGTTGTTCCCAATTATTTGCTAGAAAAACAACTCTGTAATTTATTCCTACAATTTTTAGCATGTCATAATTAACTCTCTAGGAGCATTTCTAGAAGGAAAATTTTTGGGTCAAAGTTTGAAATGCATCTCTGCATTTGAAGTTGGGACCATGACTGGGACTCATTCTCTTCCCCTCCCACTACCTATTTAAAGTTTCCTTCATCCTCTGCTATTATCTCAGCAGATCTTAATGGCTTACCTGGTATTGTGACCCAAATATTTATTCCCTGGGGCTCTGAACACTTGGTCATCATACCATTCTCAGCCTGGGATTGCTGAATAAATCTGCTCATGGCTACAATAGAGCAAAAGTGTACCAGTAAGTGTTCAAGTGAATCCTGGGGTTCCAGACACATTTCTCTATTGTGTAAAAGCCTTACCGCCTCCTCCTGGTCAGAGACAGTTAGCAATGGAATGAAAGGTAGCTTCTCACCTGTTGGTCCCTGGACACATGGACTCCCAGGTACCCTGGGAGAAGCCATAGCTTACAGTTTAATAGAAACTTAATTGTGTCTCTTAGCAAGAGTGAATGCCCTTTGAAAACCAGCACTTCCAACCCAGAAGAATTCAGAGTTATGAAGATGGGTCATTGGGAACAATGGCAAAGGATGCTACTGCTGCTTCTAGTCCTTGGTCACTGGACCCATGTATCTGCTTGTTGGGGACACAGCACCTCATGGAAGTCTCCAATTTAGTTCATATACCATGTCCTGAAAGATAGTACTTCATCGTGCAGATGACTGCAACCGACTTCAGGTCTGCCTTTGGTAGGCTGTTCTCTCTCCATGGGTGTCCTGGTTGAATTCTATGCTATGGGAAATCCGTCTTTCTTTAGATTAGACATTCCTAAAGGTCCCACAGGTGGTGCTGGTTGAAGCTCTGTGGGTGAGAAAGGCAAACTCATACCAGAATAGGTATCTGTCCCTGTGAAGATTAACCATTGGCCCTCTAGAATGGGAGTCAACTTGCCACCAAGTAGCCAGTTGGATTCCTGGAGGAAAAGAGTCATATTTGGTGCTCAGCACTGGTCTCTGTTGCTAACAGTTTGAACATTCAGAGGCAGCTGAAGCTCGTTTATCTCTGGAAAGTGGGAGCCCATGTATAATCTTAACCACTCACTTCCTGTGCCCAAGCGCCAGCTCTGGGCAGCCAGTGACAAGCTGGCTAACATGAACTGGCCAAATCATCTGTCTCCTTCATTTCTCAGTGCCTTCTCAGAGGTGGGTGCTTTGTGTTGGACAGACAGAAATCTTCACACGTGATTCTCACTCCCACATTTCCATCCACATGCCTCTGCTCTGGACTTCCTTGTCTCCACTTTTCTAGTCCCTTTCCTTACAGGCTTCTGGTCATCTTTAGCTGCCTCTCACCTTTGGCTACTTCTCCTTCCACACAGAGTAGATTACAGCTGCATCTTTGGAAAGATTTTCGTCTCTATTGACTCTCAAGCTGACCTTGACTGTACCTGTAATGAAACCTCCCAAGCTCACCCATCTACAAAGCAAATTTGGGCTTTTTCTTGCTAATTCAGCTGGATGTACAGGGACCTCCCCTGCAGTATGGCCATAGGTGCAAGCTGGGGGATAGATACTGAGATAACTGTGGTCAGAGTCATGGGGATCTGGGACACCTGCTCATGCTGCATGCTCATACTTTCTGGTCCAGCTTGAGTTCTACCCTGATGTACTGTCATCATCTTACAATGAATTGCAACTGTGCCCTTCTGACTCTGTGACCTAGTGGTCCAACTGGACCTAGAGAGCAGAAAGGGTAGTTCTAGATGTGTGATCATTTGGGAGCCCATAGTGAAGTCTTCTGCCTCTACTAAAACCTAATAAAATGTCAAGAGACATTTTCCAAAAAGTGTATAATTCACGTTGCAAATGGTGTACACTTGCTCCAGAACTTAACAGGGGCTTGTGCTATGATTTTCCTATTTAGGCTTATCATTATTTAGCTCCACACTGCATCTTTTCTTTTCACTGACATTTCCAACATAGAGTCTACCAGACTATATGGCCCAAATGGCAGAACTGCCTGCACCAGAGCCCGACCAAATGGGGAGTCCTTTCCTGCTCCAAGTTCCACTCAAAGTCAACAGTCTTCCATGTCACCCACTATATGGTCCAAAGCAGTATTCCTAGGACCCAAGTGTAGAATGTGATTCTTCCAGAGTCTGAAGTGGTTTACAAGGTGCTGTGCTACAGGCCTTCTTAGTAGTATGGAATGCAAGATGTGGTCATTCGGCTTTTACTTTGGAGGTTATGTCCTAGAAATCCCCTGACAACTGGACCCCTAAAATGTTTACTGATGTAACAAGTTCCCGATTCATCACTGAGTTTACCTCCCATCCTCTAGAATGCATGTATCTTACTAAGGTGTCCAGCATGCTAACAACTTCTTGCTCATCCTGCCACATTAACACGATACCATCAATGTATGGCACCAATGTGATATTCCTCAGGATTTGCAGATGGTGAAGATCTCTTCGGAGTAGATTATGACTGAAGGAAGGAGAATTAACATAATCATGAGTCAAAACTGTAATTACTGTTATCTGTTTCTTATGAATGCAAACCATTTCTGACACTCTCTTCTGATCGGAATAGGAACTAGTACATTCAACAAATCAGTGGCCACATGCCATGTACTCAAGGCCTGATAAATCTACTCCAGCACTGACAACACGTCTGGAACACTAGCTCTGACCAGGGCTACTTGGTTGACTTTGACTGTAGCCATCCAGTTTCTGCAGGGGCCAGACTGGTGAATTAAGTAAGAATATAATGGGGACCGCCACGCCTGCATCTTTTTTAGGTATTTAATGGTAGCATTAAGCTCCGCCATTCCCCTGGACTGCAATCTAGATCAATCTAGATTTATATATCAATCCATACATCTCTCCCTATATCAAAATGTGTAATATATCATCATATACAAGTAGGATTTATCATGAGAATTCAAAGATATTTATTCACATTAGAAGACATTTTGGCGAAATTCACCAAACTACCAGGTTAGGGGTAGTGGCTACAAGAGCAAATCAAAAGATGGCAACAGTTTTCATTCTCTTTGGTACCTTTATGTATATTTTAAATTTTCAACATGAAAACCTTTTGCAATTGCATAAAAAAGATTTCACAGTTATTTTGAAAGAGAATTATTAAGAAATTTATCTGCTGATTGTTAGCATCTAGAAATAATGCTTTTAGAATCTGCTGATGGTGAAAATCTGGACCATTTTAAGAGCTTTGGCCAATCAGATCAATCAAGTCTACCAGTCTATCAGTCCTGGTTCTGTCCAATACCACCACATGCACAATAAATGACATGCCTGCCACTGGGCTACTTTCATCTGCATCACCTCTGCAGCATCCCATCCGTTAAGGATAATGTGGAACATTTCCAAGAGCCCCAGTATGATCTTTTTCCCTCTGAGCAACAATGAAAAGAGGCATGATAAATAGTATCGAGCACTTGCTTTCAATAGCCAGGAATACTACAATCCAGAACAATATTACCTTCACATTGACAATAAAAAATACTTCATAGATTTAATTTAATGTTCTGGCGCATAGCAAACAATTTCCCTTAGAATAAGCTTTCTCTAAACATGACAGCTCAGACAACTTGCACATATATGAACTAAGAGGACCTGTAACATTCAACAAGCTTGGTACAAGCTGAACCACAAGACCAAACCAAGCACACTTAAAAATAACAATAAGGATAAGAAGGATAATAATTATAATCTCCCCAGTGGGAGAGAAGGTCACTGTGACCACTAGACGCAATGCCAAGTATCTTGTTGGCATTATTCTTCCTTGGCCCTTGGGCATTTGGAAGCCCAAGGCCAGGCCACAGGCAGGCACCAGCCCCAGCTTTCACTTGCTTATGCTCAAGTGACTGCCAATGGCTTAGGTTGCAAATTTGTTTATATTTAGAAGAACAGGTGTATGGCCCAATACAAAATCAAGTCAGTGCCCTGCTGGTGTCATCTTGATGTGTTTCATGTAGCTGGAATGATTTAATATGGAAAAGGATGACACATCAACCCTGACTTATGCTTAGGGCTGCACCCAGCTTTTGGGAATTTTGTGTCATCATTTCTGTTCTTTTCAGATTCTGTTCATTGCTTCCTCTATGCAGAAACCTGCAAAGTTTTTTGTACTGGTTGGTGGTTTCCAGTGAGAAAAGGTGTCAGAAGCCCTGGATTCTAATGTAGCCCCATAAGAAAAGCAGGTTGCCCCCTTACTTCTTACCCTTGCAACCTGGGCATATTTTATAATCGCCGATCATTAGTTGGCCCCCTCTTTAATATGCCAAGATTGTTGTGAAACTCAAATGACACCATGTGGGTGAATGTGTCTCATAAACACTAAAGTACTGCACAAATGCAAGCTACTATGATGTATGTAAAAGATCTTTATGAAGCTAAATGTGCCTTACAAGTGCAAACTAGTAGAATGGATTGAAATGTGCTGCAAGCACATTATAAATGTCAGATGCCTGACAGAATCCAAGACCGGGAGTTCTTGAAGACAGCAGATTTGCAGCCACCTCCTTCAATTACCATTTCATTAATAATTCCAAGGAAAATATAACTATAAGGATGTGAGACACTTGGTTATACTGTACCATTATTCTGCTAATGATTTTAGCTTTGATACTTATCCAGGCTTCCATCTTAATTCTGTTCAGCGTACCACATGACTCAGATAGACTATGTATCATTTTGTAACATCCCTGAATGAAGTAGGTACCAAGTAGAAGGCTTTTCAATGGGAAAAGGAAAAGAAAACTTTGTTTCTATGTATATTTCCCTTCTGTTTGCATTTTAATGGGACGATTATGTGATGTTAAAAGCTATATAAGCAATGGTAAAATGTTTTATAGGAGAACTAATCCTGACTTTTCATAAAGTAGCTTCATCATAAGTACCTCTTAATACAAAGTTTCCTGTGTACCAACTGAATCTTTCCACTGCATAAATGAACAAATACACAAGCATATCAGCCTTCCCAAGCACTCATGATGGCACGAGCACTTGGAAAGCACCTGACCTTTTTCTTGGTCATTTCCTCCTCACTTGTGTTTAAAGTCTCCCTAGTTGCTCTGGAATATAGGCAAGAAAAGAGAGAAGTGTCATTGCAAATATGCCAGCCTAAAAGACACAGGAATCCTACCATCATAAAGTCTCAGAGGAGGGCAAGCCCTAGTCCAACTCCTCTTCCAGGACAGGAAATCCCCCCTGCAATGTGCCTGGCCTCAGCTGTCATCCAAGTCCAGCCTCCACTGAGCCAGCCCCTGCTCGGTCCATGCTTGGAACTGCCTGGAGCAGACAGCCCCATAGCCTTGTGCACTGACCAATTTCCTGACTCTCTATTTGAGTGAAGCTCAGACTGCAGGGGCTCATCTATCAGACCCCATAGAAGTCCTAACTCCTCCTCTCTCTTTACTGCTTCGGTGCCAGGAAGCCCTGGATGTTTTACCTTAGTGGACAGGAATAGGGCTGTGTTTGTTACTGCTCCACAAATAAAAATATCCAACTGGGGCAACGACATGTGTAAAATCGTTTAAGCTAGTTTTGAGGGCTTTGTTTTCAAAGCAGTAAAACATTTCCCTTTCCTACTTCTACTTGTTTTGTCAAACTAGAGATATAAAAATTTTAGATTATTTTAGAAGAGCGAATAATGAAATGTGCATTTTAAACAGATCATAACAAGTTGAGGAAGGACACTAATGAGACTGATGGGGATGGGTGGAAGATGGTGGAAAAAAATAGGGGTGGGGAAGTTGAAAGTAGATGAATGGAGAGGACAGAGTGATAGAGAGAGAGGAGTAAAGGGAAACAGAAAGACAGAATCACAGAGAGAGAGGGAGGAAAGAAGGGAGGGAGAGAGGAAGGAAGGGAGGAAAGAAAGAAGGAAGAAAGGCAGGCAAGCGGCAGGTTTGAGGTGAGCGAACTGATCAGAGGTAAGTGACTCATTAGAGCTCAGTTCGCCTGTGCCCTGTGACCATACCTGCTATAATTAATAATAATTGTTAATAATAACATTTACTGAATGTTTACTACCTCTCGACACTATTCTAATTACTTTGTATGTAATCCTCATCATAACCCTATGAATTTGATTCAATTATTATAATCACAGTCATCACCCTGAGACATGAGAAATCTGTAGCCCAGACCTGGTAGGTGATGACCGGCACAGCAGGAATTCACACTCAGGTAGGCTGGCTCTGCACCATTTGGCCACCTGCCTCTAGTCACCTGCAACTGCTTCTTACTCTCCAAGCCGAACTTTAACCGATTTCACCATCCCTTGAGGTTTCTATGAATCTTACAGGAGTTGAAAGCAGCCCTGTGCCTAGTAGTGTCAGCAGATTGCAAAGTCTATTGTAGAATTTAAGTTTATTTTCTTCGGGGATGTTTCAAGCTATGCTTTAGAAATTTACAGATGCCTGAGAATTTTCTGGCTTTGTTTCAAGCTCCTGATCTAACACATTTCAAAATTTTTAATTACCTTATTGTTTTGTTTAGAGTGATCAGAGTTGCTTTATTCCTTGTAAACTGAGGTTTTAATTAAAACTCAGCATTTATTTCTGTTTCAGATCAAATTTTTATTTTGTAGTCTAGTTAAGACTAAGTAGGAAATGATATGAATAAAAGAAGAAAATTCTTCAAAAGATAGGAATAAATAGCGCATCAATAAATGTTTAATGAATAAATGAAATTGATTAATCGTTTCTTGATAACAGCTTTTAAACACCTCTAGTGGTTTAAAAAAAATAAATAACTCCTAAAACCCCTTCTAAAAGTACTCACCAGGAGAAGAATGGTATCTAATGATTAAGATCAAAGAAATATCATTTATTTTCTATGAGTCTGCTGAAATTAAGCTTAGCATCCAACCAGGAAAATTGAGTTATTTTAGTTACTTTAAACACAGGGGCATTAATATAAGAAATCAATTATTTAAAGAGGTGTTTAGCAAACATGAGATGGAGGGAGATGGAGGGACAAAAAGGAAACAGAGCTGATACCAAGAGAGTGAGAACAGGAGACTGCCTCTGCCCCTGGGCTGCAGCTCACAGCCGACGTGTGCTGCTGAGCTGTCAGAGATGCTGTCAACTTCCAGAAAGCAAGTGTAGAAGGTAACTATGGAGCTGTTTAGATCTCATCTGTATAGATGGTGCCCATACAAGTGTTCCTACAGCAAAAGCATACACACACACACACACACACACACACACACACACACACGCATACACACACATACACACACATATACACACACACATACACACACACACACACACATCACCCTGTCCATTTACCTAAAACCCCTCAGTTTGACCTTCTAAGCAGCCTGTACAAGCCAACTGTTCTACCAAAAAACAGAAGACATATGGGAACTTGGCTAGAAGCATTTTTATAGTTATCTAAGTACTTAAAAGCAAAAATAGGGAGCATTGTCCACTGCCTATAGAAGTTTTTAAACATCTCTTTGTTTTCTTCTCTTGTATGTTGGAATTTTAATGCTGTCATTGTTATTATATTTTTGCCTAACTCTAACAACCACTTTTCAAATTTGGTGATTTCCTGTTTTCTTTGGATTATAAAGATCAAAATACTTACCTGCCCTTTAAATGGATTATGAAATTAATTATTGAGGGAGGTGCGTTACGCTGTTTAAAAAGAGTTTATTAAAGAACAATTCCAATTGTAAAGTGCCACCAAGGCTCTAAGGATATCATACTAAGTCACTTAAAGCGGATGGAGATGATGTTCACGTGTTTTATTATAGCTCTTACAGATAGCAGTTATTTCAAGGAGATTGCTTTATTCTGAAGCCTGCAGTCGATTTTGAGGTTGATGGCATTTAATTTTATGTATGTATTCAGAGAGAAATGAAATGGCTTGATGGTGACATACATTTCAGGATTTTTCTTTTATTGGATTGAAAAAGCAGGTACTTAGACTTGCATTACTTATTTGAAGCAAAAAAAAAAAAAAAAAAACCATGATGGGTCCAAGTTTTACGTTAAGAAAGACAGCGACATTTTGGAAATTAATTAATCTTATCTGGAACTGCAGCTGCATTACATTAAGTTTGATCAAATGCTGGATGTCATCTGCAGCCAAGCTAATTTCACTAAGGGCCAAGGCAATGCTGTTACGTTTAGGCGGGGATACTCAAGTGAATCTTGTCCATCAGCACAGTGGGGAATTTGCTGAGCTCATAGATTTAAAATCCTCAAAACAACTTCTATCCCCTTAGAGGTTTTCCTAAGTGCACGCAGATTCATGCTGAGATTCCTTGCTCCGGATCCAAAAGAGGGACTTTTCCTCTCCTCGTTGACAGTTCTCAACCTGTACATCAAATACATACAAGAAAATGTGATGTGAAGGGTTATGTTAGGTCATGGATGACATTTAAGAGGAATTTCAAGGGTGTTTCACCCTTGAAAGGTTGAATTTAGGAATCACTTTCACATGTAAGATAAATACTGACTAGCAATCAGGAAGTAGGCAACATTGGTAAGATTATTTTTTAAAACAAACCAGCCTCTAAAATATTTGTATATTTAGGGTTGACTTTCAGTGAATTCTTGGAAATTCCTTCAAAGTGGCATAGCATCACGGTTAGAAACATGGGATCTAGACACAGGTAGCTTGGGTTTATATCCTGACTCTATCATTTAGTAAATGCAAGATTTGGGGCAAATCACTTAACCGTGCTGGAACTCAGTTTTCTTACCTTACAAACAGAATATAATAATAGTACAAATGTCATAGGGTTATTGCAAGGATTAAATGAGTTAAAATCTGTAAAGAGCTTAGAATGGTGCTTGGCACATAGTAAGCACTACAAACGTGTGTGTTAAATAAACACATTCCTTTCTTGAGACAGGGACGTCACTTCCAGCTCTGTACACACAACACACACGAGCTCCAATGCTGAAGCAATATATCCTTCTGAGAAAGAAACTCACAGATCCCAGAGCCTTATTTTCAGAATCGCTCATGTTGCTTCCAGACATGGGCTATTTAATCCTTCCAGAGCAACCCGGAGAGAATTTACACAAATAAACTTCTCCTTTTACAGAAGAGAATGCTGCTGTACAGAAAGATCAAGTGTTTTCCTTGAGACGACCCAAGGAACTCAACCCCTTCTCCAGCGTTTATTCCCTTGCTATTAGGCATAAGGCAATGCTAAGTTGACATAAAATAAAAAACTTAAAAATGGGAAATTCGAACCAGTTTAAAAAGTTGGTGTATCTATAGAGAAATGAATCCACTATATGATAGTCATGCAACTTTTCAGAAACTGAATTATTGCAGGAAGCTAACAAAGTATGTACTAACGAATGGAATTAAGTTTCCATTCAGATTTCCTAAGTGAAAAAAAACTAAAATACATAGCTGACTTTTAATAAAAATAACCATTTTTGCATGCAAGTTACATCTAAATTCATACAAATGAGATCTGACTCTGCCTTATTAATAAGGTGAGTCTGGAAGTGTGAACACCCTCATTATGGTGGGATGTATCACTTGGTCGAGGTACAAAAAGGGCAGAAATAGATGTAAAAGAGATTTTGGTGTGGATGACAGACATGTTCAACTTTCCCCTCCTAATAGCTCCTTGCTGAGTTTTGAAAAACAATCTTTGTCCATAAAAGTTTCCCCATGCCAACTCCTGTTTGTGCAAGAATCCTTGAACTTTACCCAGTTCAACAAAGTGTGTTGCAGGAAGGAGAGAGGAAGGGAGAGGGAGGAGAGGGAAGGAAGGAAAAAGGAAGAGGAGAAGAGAGATAGAGAAAAAGGAGATTTTCAGTTATTTCCATGTTGAGGCATGGTTTGGAAAAAAAAATTAGTAACTTCTAATACTTATATTTTCCCCTGATACCAAAGCAATATGTACTCATTGCACAAAATTAGGAAATTAAAAAAATACAGAAGGAAATCAAGTTCACTACAATTATTTTGCTCCACTGTGAGTGTGTGAGTGTCTTGGGCTATATCATTAGCACCTTCCCCCCAACACACACACACACACACACACACACACACACACACACACACACACATACACACACACACATGTTCCCTATGGCTATGAATGCATATGGATTTTTTTCAATCAAATTAGTATCTAAGAAAAATCTGTTTAGCTTAGTTTCACTTTATTATATCATGATTCCTTTCCTATATCCTTAAATATTCTCCATAGATTTCGTTTGCTTGTCTTTGCCATGATTTATGTAATTAGTTACATAATTTATCCAATCCATGACATACAAATGGATGTTGTTTCTATTTTCCTAAAATAAAGAGTACTTGTATTTGTGACTCTTTATGCAATTCTGTGGTTATTTCTTTAGGAAAATTTTTTGGAAGTGCAAATCCTGAATCAAAGTGTATGAGTATTTTAAAGCCTTTAATATATAATATTATGTTTTGTGTTTTCTCTGGGTTTTTTTTTGTAGATT
Organism: Propithecus perrieri; assembly: GCA_963574695.1. Taxonomy (NCBI): domain Eukaryota; kingdom Metazoa; phylum Chordata; class Mammalia; order Primates; family Indriidae; genus Propithecus; species Propithecus perrieri. Next base: position 1,117 of record CAUYRB010051538.1, on the reverse strand, counting down.
TGAATATTAATCTCTTTCCCCGATATAAAAATGTCCTCAGTTTATCAAGTCAACTGTTTTTCTCTTTAGTTCATAATTTTTGCTGTTATTTGCATTATACTCTTTCTTACACTTACCTCTGGATAATTTTCTATTGTTATTAATACGTTTTTGAAGGATTAAGTGCTTCGTTTTTATTTTGTTTCTATAAAAACAGTGCTAAGCACTTTAAATGCGGTATCTCATTTAAACCTAGCAAGAACTCCGTAGATGATATTATTAGCCCCATTTTATAGATGAGGAAATGAATTTAAATAAATTAAACCACTTCCAAAGTTCACATAGCAAACTGATAGTGAACTCTAGGCTTAACCTCCCCATACAACGCAGGAATTGAAAGACAATGAACTTCATAACATGTGAATGCAAATCTGTGGAACATTTTATGAGATGGACAAGTCCTGTTCTATCCTGATCTCATCTTGATACGAAGGAGAATTTGTGTGTTCTACATAGGATAGTATTTTCTGCTTCATTTTGCCTTAAAGTGTCCAAATGGCAGCATATTTGAATTGAAAAATTAATATCAATTTCTAATATTATTATATGAGAAAATTTATTAAGGATCTTTCTGATGAAAATGTATCAGAGTTTTCATAAGAATGCTATTTTTTACTGATTCTTGGGAACATTATAGGAATATTTGGAAAGATGCATTCCCTGCTTACACAATGGGACGTACACTATATATCAGAAAAGTTGAATTAATTAAATTTTATTCAGATTTCTTTATTTTTTAATTTTTGCTTATTTAATTATTTTTTAATTTTGCTCACTTCCAGTTATTTTCTTTTTTTTTTTTTTTTGAGACAGAGTCTTGCTCTGTTGCCCGGGCTAGAGTGCCGTGGTGTCAGCCTAGCTCACAGCAACCTCAGACTCCTGGGCTCAAGCAATCCTTCTGCCTCAGCCTCCTGAGTAGCTGGGACTACAGGCATGCGCCACCATGCCCGGCTAATTTTTTTATATATATGTATTTTTAGTTGTCCACATCATTTCTTTTCTATTTTTTAGTAGAGACAGGGTCTCGCTCTTGCTCAGGCTGGTCTCGAACTCCTGATCTTGAGCGATCCACCCGCCT
>CAUYRB010051537.1:0-10912 GCA_963574695.1 Propithecus perrieri | reverse complement strand
CAAGATTGCCCTCGTCACCAATGTCTTATGTATTTCAAAATTGCTAGAAGACATAAAAAAAATCAACAAGAAAAAATCAAACAACCCCATCAACAAATGGGCAAAGGAAATGAACAGAAACTTCTCAAAAGAAGACAGAATGATGGCCAGCAAACATATAAAAAAATGATCAACATCTCTAATCGTTAGAGAAATGCAAATCAAAACCACAATGAGATATCACCTACCCCCAGCGAGATTGGACTCTATCAAAAAATCCCAAAACATCAAATGCTGGCGAGGATGTGGAGAGACAGGAACACTCTTACACTGCTGGTGGGACTGCAAATTAGTGCAACCTCTGTGGAAAAGAATTTGGAGATACCTCAGAGAGCTAAAATAGAAATACCATTTGATCCAGCAATAGCACTATTAGGCATCTACCCAAAAGAGCACAAAACATTCTGCGATAAAGACATCTGCACCCGAATGTTTATGGCAGCACAATTCACTATTACAAGAATGTGGAAACAACCCAAGTACCCGTCAATCCATGAGTGGATTATTAAAATTTGGTATATGTTTACAATGGATTATTACTCAATCATAAGAAATGAGAGTGATCTAGAACCTCTTATACTTTCCTGGATTAAACTTAAGCCCATTATCCAAAGTGAGGCACTACGAGAGCGGAAGGATGGGCTCCACTTGTACTCGCCATCAAATTGGTACTAACTGATCAACACTAGGGTGATCATATGGCAGAAATACTCTCCAGGGATTAGGGGAACGGGGGGGGGGCGTAAATCTGCAACTAAAGAACACGGGGAGCACTGTAGGGGGGGAAGGGCATGCCTTTAACCCACACTTGGGTGAGGCAAAGACATAAAGTGTAACCATAATGTTCGTACCCTCACAATACCCTGAAATTAAAAAAAAAAAAGAGAAGACCCTAATAAATAAAATCAGAAATGAAAAAGGAAACTTTAAAACTGGTATCTCAGAAATACAAAGGATAATTAGGAACTCTTATGGACAACTATATACTAACAAATTGGAAAATATAGAGGAAATGGATAAATTCCTGGGCTCATACAACCTACCAAGATTGAACCAGAGAGAAATAGAAAACATGAACAGATCAATAACAAGTAACAAGAGCAAAGCAGTAATAAGAAGTTTCCCATCAAAGAAAAGCCCAGGAACTGAGGAATTCACTGCTGAGTTCTACCAAATATTTAAAGAAAAACTAATACAAATTTTCCTCAATCTATTTGAAAAAAAAATTGTTAAGGAAGGAATACTTCGAAAGTCATTCTACAAGGCCAGCATTACCCTGATACCAAAACTAGACAAGGACACAACAATTAACTACAGGGTTATATCCCTGATGAACACAGATGCAAATATCCTCAACAAAATATTAGCAAACCTAATTCAACAACACATTAAAAAGATCATTCACTGTGATCAAGTTGGATTCATCCCAGGGATGCAAGGATGTTTCAGTATATACAAATTAACAAACAGGATTCATCATATCAACAGGATCAAGGACAAAAAATATACGATCATTTCAATAGATGCCGAAAACATTATTCATTCTATCTAAAACTGTCTTTTTGTACCCCTTACCCAATTTCTCTTAATCTTCCCTCCTTCTTTCCCTTCCCAGCCTCTGGCAACCACCATTCTACTGGCTACCTCTATGAGATCTGCTTTTTCAACCTTGTATGTGCTCGATATGTGTGATGACTATTGATTGATAATAGCCCATAATCTCAACATCCTGGTGTGTAGAAAGCTATTTACAGCACATGTAAGTGAGGAGACACTGACAAGGGATGAGAAGATGGGGTTGATCATAATTTTCATGCTTGCTTTAGCATTAGCATTTTCTTATCATATATTTTTGCTTTTTTTCTATAGGAAGGCCAACAGGCACATGTTATATTTTAGTTCACTCCTTTCATTTCTCCATCTTTCTCTAAGTAATTTGGCTGTATAAACCCATAATACAATAGCCATATGAAAGGTCTTGCAGGAGCAAACCAAAGACACAAAGGAGGAATGATGAAAAATCTACAAAAGTACTCTTTTTTCTTCAGCTTCCCAGTTACTTCCAAGCAGCCAAGGAGTGTTTACTCTTCCTATTAATTGTTTTGTTCTCAGTTTTACATTAATAGTCAAAGCTCATGTGATTCGAATAGAGAAATTGGCTAGGGGGTACAAAAAGACAGTTAGATAGAATGAATAATGTTTTTCCAGCATCTATTGAAATGATCGTGTATTTTTTGTCCTTGATCCTGCTGATATGATGAATCCTGTTTATTGATTTGTATATATTGAAACATCCTTGCATCCCTGGGATGAATCCAACTTGATCACAGTGAATGATCTTTTTAATGTGTTGTTGAATTAGGTTTGCTAGTATTTTGTTGAGGATATTTGCATCTGTGTTCATCAGGGATGTTTCTCTTTAATGGAAGAATCACGTTATGGCAAAAAATTAATCTATCATATTTTCAATAAAAGATTTTAGTACCCTTCGGGCTGTCCTCTACTGCATGCTCGTAAGCCCTTGGGAAGAGTCAGCTGATGGTCTGGTTTCAATTTCAAAGCAGTAAAAATGAAATCCTAGGGGAGAAATTCTGTGACTTGTCTTGATTTATTCTTACAATCAAAGTAAAATGTGAAAAAAACAGATCAGTATATGTGAAGAAGAGGGAAATTAATAAACAATTGCAATCATAACATTAATATAGAATCAACACACAGGTATTACTTGATAATTGTTCTTGATGAAAAATATGTGATTAACATTATCAAAATACTTTACATTCTGATGCTCTTTGAAATTAGTTGTATATTCTAATCAGGACAGAATTACAAAGTATATATATATATTAATATAATTTGTTAAATGTTAAAAATATATGTTGTAATAAGTGTTAAGGTAATAGGTGCATTCAAAAAAAACATAGCCCATTCAGCATAAAGTGTGAACCTTTGCATGTGTGGCAGAATAGCTCGTGGGTAAAGCTGACCTGTAACTAGAAATAGCTGGTTTGAACGCTAATACCAGGGCTTGGTAATGCTCTTTCCTCAAAGCGTAATGCAGATTTATCATGCTTTTCCTTTGGGGAAGAGGAAGTGCTGACATAACAATTCATTGCAAAAATCAGTCTGTTCAAATCCAAAAGGACAAACTACTTCAGAAACACTTTGCTTCTTTAAAGGTAATTTTCAGAGATGCTGTTACTCTGGAACTTTGTCCAGACTATTTCCTCCTTAAAGAAACCATTCTAAATAAATCTATCTTGTGACTTTCAATTCTCATCCCCTCGAGCATTTATACCTTGTTATTAAAAGAGAAAAATATCTCCTTTTTTACTTAAAATTGTATACATGTATACTATGTCTACCTTATTATAATTTCTAATCAACTGCATAAAGTTGCTTTGCATATGACCTCTTCTTGGAAAACAGAAAACAAAACAAAACTAAACTAAATCAAAAACATTCATCTCTGTGTCCCCTAGAGAAAGTCGGATTGTTTCAAAAGCTTACACACATGCACACACACAGAGTGCTTATTCCTTCTGACATCTTTCCAGGCTAGGCCAGCGCTCTATTTCCCTGGACTAGAGCAATTGACTACTGCAACCTGCTCTGTCTTCACCAGCAGTTTAATTACTATTTTGAATTCTCTAAACCTACTGCTATATATTCTCATGAAAATTTTGTGTAATAGGGTATTTTTGTATAAATAGACCATGAAGTGGCATTTCTTTTTATAAATGATTGCTAATGTAGTTAGTTTCTTACTATTAAACATGGAATTCAAAAGCCTCCATGTTTCATGCATGCATCTCCTGACAAGCATTATTGCCTAGTTCTGGAGAGCTCAATCTCTGCAGCCTAACTGACTGTGACCAAGGCACAGCTCTGCTGCTTACTTGTCTATACAAATTTAGGCAAATTATTGCCTAATCATGGGCCCCAGTTTCCTTATCTCTAAAATAGGGATAAATAATTGCATTCTCCTTATACAGTTGTTATAAGAATTAAATGAGTTAATACAGGTGAAACACTTAAATGGTGCCTGGAGCATAGAAAATGCTATTTGTGTTTTTGCTCCTACGACTACACACTATATAAATTCAGATAATGCTGGTTTATATGCTCTAATTTTATTATACTCTACTTTCTCCCAAATTTGGACATTTGTATAAACCCTAAGTTGCAAGCTTCCACACTCTCTCTTCACATCTATAAAATGCTTTGCATGTTTCCAAGTATATTCTTTACCATATACAGCTTTAAGTGTTCCAAATAATGAAACCCAGGCAGGCATGTAGGAAATATTGTGAAAACCACACCTATTGATTAGTCAATGGTGATGATGGTAGATGACAAGAGGATAATAATTATTTCTAAGGATGCACTTAGAACTTTGTTTACTTGTTTGAAAACTTTTTTGAAAATTTTACATGTTAATGCAAATAGCATGTTAAAAGTTTTGAGAAATGTGTTAGTGACTAAAATTTGTGAAACAAGAAGAGAAACAGCAAAACCCTTGAGAAAGTATAGAAGAGACATTGAGGAAGAAAGATCAAACCAACTAAAAAGCAAATCTACTAAAGCATTAAAACATGACAACAAAAAGAAAGAGAGAATATACAGCAAGTGACAAGAGAGCCAATGCATAGTCACATGAAATGTATGTGCTTAGCAAGAAGTTATCAGCTTGGGAAAGCACTTCAGAAATAGTCATTAACTTTTGAGTATTATAAAGCAATATGTTGTCTCTAAGAGTAAAAAGAAAGGGATAAATTCAGTTATACTTCCTTTATAAATATCAATATTTACTAGAATAGTGTATGTTATGTTTAGGAACTTACCATTGTTGCTTACAGGTTTTTATAGAATGCATCGTAACATATATAAAAATATGTTTGTCTACCTTCATTACACTATGAGTTCCTTGATTATTGTATCCATCAAATTGTTGTTGAGATGAGGGACTTAATAAAGATTTGTTGAATTTAATTGAATTTTAGCCTTTTGGTTACAATTTGTAAATTACCACTAAAAGGAAATTGGTAGCACAAACCTCAAAGGGATTTCCACTCATAAAATATACCTCCGAAATTGACTGAACTTCTGTACTCCTTTGAGAAAGTATAGAAGCAAAATGGCAGGGCAAAATCTGGATGAATATAAGGATGTGATGACTGTCACCACCCTTTGCTAATGATATTATATATAATTTATGTTAACAGAAAAATACCCCAAACTCTGTAAAATAATTTAAAGAGATTTATTCTGAGCTGAATGTATGTGACCATGGTCCCAGGAGCCACACCCAATAAGTCTTGAGCAAGTAGTCCTGAGGCATTCAGGTTATAGTTTGGTTTTATACATTTTGGGGAAACACGAATTGCAGGTAAAATCATAAATCAATACATGGAAGGTGTACATCGGTTTTGTCCAAAAAGGTGGGACTTCTCAAAGCAGGGGCTTATAGGTTATAGGTGAGTTTAAAGAGTTTTTATTTGTAATTGGTTGAAGAAATAAAGCTTCGTCTAAAGGATAGGAATGTTTTAAGTTAAGATAAGGTAGTCTGTTAATTGGAGACAACCCACAGTATAGACTCAAATGATCTTGTCATAGAGTCTGTTTTATCAGTCTTTTGATCTCTGTTTTAACATTAATATCTGGTCAAATGTTGTAACTGAATTCCAAAAAGGGAGTAGGTTTAACAAGGTATGAGACCTCCCTTCCCTTCATGGCCAGAACTTAGTTTTTAGGTTTTTTAGGAGTCCCTTGGCCAAGAGGGGGTCCACTAGGTTGGCAAGGGGGCTTAGGATTTTATTTTAATTCACATTTCTAATACCATAATTTAAAAAGTGAGTCAGCATTATATTCAAGGTTTCTATTAAATTTAATTACCTTTGAATAGTTTGGGAGGGATTTTCTGGTTCTTGAACTGTGCCAAGTTTTTCATTCATCTCTGTAATTTAGTGTTATAAGAAATGCTAGAAAGTGGACATTTGAAATAAAAGTGAATCCTTCAATGGGGAAAATCTTCGTACTCAAGATAGTCACCTGTTTACATTTTTTGAAGGTCTCTAACATTTAGCAGTCTAAAGGACTTCCTATAAATACTAAAATATCTGGGCATTTCTGACCCTTGGCAATACAAAACTAAATAGCCAAATTTTTTAAAAATGAGATTAAAATTTCCCAGCAATAAGATAAAATCTAGTATGCTTAAAACTTTTCGTAATGGTATGAATATTAATAAACTTAATAGAACTTGATTCTAGTAGGGCAACCCTTTTAATCTTCTTTGAAGCAGTAAGAGAACCAAATCTCCCTGGATTAAGATGGTATCCTTTTATATGTTGGGAAAAACAGACATACAGACATTTTTTATTAAAATGTTTGACTAGACAATTTCTATTCCTCTTTGAAAGTAACTCTTGTATATAACCTCAAATTCCTTTTCTATACCCATAGTACTGCAAATCGTGTAATTGTTAGATCAAGTTTTCTTCATAATTTCTACCTTAATGAAAAGCATTCTTTTTATCCAAATGTTTTGAAGCCTGAGGAATGTTATCTTCACATGCCTCATTGCATATATGTAAATTTAAATTTTTGACAATGATGAATTTGGAAGCAAAATTTAACGTGCATGATATATGTCTTTCACAAATATCCAGGTTCTTTTTAATTGTGTTGAATAAAATCTTCTATACCTAAACACTGCACAACTGATATTACTTTTTTGTGATTATTGGGACAAATATTTCTAATATTACTTCTTTGAGTAACAATTTCATTGTCTTATTTCCAGAGTCCATGAAAGCCAAAATCTCCTAGGAGGTGAATCTTTTTTTTTATCTTTTCTCTAATTTTTTTTTTCCTTTGTAAAGGCAATATTCTACTGTCAAACCCCAAGGGACATATGATGAAACTGTAATTTTTGATGATTATTTCAATGTGGGAATAAAACTTGTCATTGTGTTATATAATCTATACACATTTTCTTTTCCATCATTTCTTCTTTGAAATTCAAAAAGTATTTCAGGTATTATGATGTTTCCAAACTGTCCTCAGGGATAGCCATTCTTATTGTCAATCGTTTCTGAAAAGGGAAAAGGAAACTCAAAGTGGAAAAGCTTTGCCAGCCTAGTGCTTTTATATTCTCTTCTATGTAGCAGAACATTAAATCTATCATTTCTAAGATTGTTCTGAGAATCTCATAATTGCAGCACTTAGATTTAAGAGACATAATTTATCATCATTCTGTTTGCAATTGCCGTAGCACTTCAGTCAAATTCAAAAGTACTTTTCTAATTTTGTTTCTGAAGGTTATGTTGACCTTTCCTTTATGTTGAATAAATAACCTAAATTTCTCTTTCATTAGTAAATCTAGTCTGTGGTACAAAATTCTAGTCTGAATTTTTCCACTTTTATATATTAATATATTTACGTGTTGTTGATGATAAAATACGTTCTGTTTATTACTCCTTTCAGCAAGATGCACAACTATGGAAGGAACAACCACTTTCTCTGGCTGTCAATACTATATATCCTGCCATAGTATACTGTAATAACTCTTCTTTTAAAATGCGTTAAGTATAACAGAGCTATATTTTATTAAACTGGGGTTATTGATAACTATCTAAGTAAATGTTTGGTTATACACATGGAATCTGCCTCATGTGGCTTTGCATAAGCTAACTTCTGATGCAGAAGTTGACGAGTGAAAATATTTATATTTATACATGAAGTTCATGTTGCATTTTCATTGCTGCATTGCATTACAGATATCCTTGAAATTGTTGATGAATTAGTTCCCTTTCAAACGGAAAAAATAATCTGCATAAGTCTTATTGTATATTATTTTTGTTTACATTTTTTTGTGCATTATACCTGTTTTTGACAATGATATGCTTTATTGGTAAATTTGAATAAAATTTACCTCGATGGAAAAAATAAGGTAATAGCTACATAAAATAACCAACATCATTTGATTATCTACTTGGACTATTTATTCAATCCCTCCTTTCATTTTCATTCCAACTTTCAGCATCCTTTCCTTCTTCCATATCCACCTTTTAGTGTTTACCAGGTGAGTGTCTCCCTTCTTTGCCACACTGATAGATCCTGTAAGATTTGTTGTGTAATAGCCATTAAAATTAACTCTGATTATATAATTGTCCACTCAGAGCATATGAATAATATTCAAGCCCTGTCACTTTTTGAGTCTGATATTTAAGGCATTCCATATTCTAGTACCAAATATATAATTCATTTTTTTCTCTATTTTCTCTCTATCCTAGTTAAAGTGTTGACATCAAAGTGCTTGTTACCTGTGCTTGGTTAGACAAAGAGCTTGCATAAGAACATAAATCAAGCACTTTATAATGCACACGATTTAGTTAAGCCTCCATTATGTTTTCATAGATTTTCTTGATAAATGAATCAGTGCATTGGTTTATATAATGGAAGAAACTCCTTATCCCTTTGTAACAGATACAAACAATTCTTGGACTATTATGCTCCATGGATGACACTTAGTCACCCTGCTTATACCCTAGATTCATGCACAGCTACTTGTAGCTTTTCTACTTTCCCTAGAAAAATGCTACCTATGTTGTTTAGCTTATGCTACTTTCTTACATGAAAAGGACCTACTTTTTTGGTCAAAACTTCTGGCTCATCTAAAATACTATTAAGAATAATCTTATTCTCTCATTGATTAATTTATTCATTCTGCACTTTCATTATCTTACTAATATTTTTCAATAACCTAGATGAATTCAGGAGATATAGAAATAATTACTGTATTTCTATGCTTAAAAATGCCTTTTGTTTATATATCTCTTAGAATGGAATGTCTTAAATTTATGGAACTTTCTAATTACTATTAGCCAAAAGAGAAATAGTTTTCATTACCTGGGTGTGAAAAATATGTAGCTCTTATCTCGAGAGCATGGCTGGACAATTGCAATATTTTGACATAATCAATGTTCCATATAAGAATCATTTGAAGAAGGACTATGAGTCTGCATTGTTTTCTGAAAAAAACTTTTATTGACAATTTATGATATTTAATAATATCAAAAAGTACCCAGATAAATGTCTGAGGCAAGAATAAAACACTGTTTTAAGAAATGTTGTATGAATCACAATCTTTATTTTACACGAAATGATATATTGTGGTAGAACATGAGCATAAATTGATGCAGATTTAAAAAATAATTAAAAGTAGACCATTGAATAGGAACAAATTATAGGAAATCCATAATAATAATTCATTCCATATGTAGTTTTTATAAATGTATATACAAGTAGATAAACACTAACTGTATGCAAGAAGCTGTTTGTTAATTTAACTAATTTTATCAGTACCGTACCTTAATGGTAACCCCAAAAGCTTTACAGACAGGGACGATGTGAAAAATGCATGGGTTAAATAATATGTGGTTCCCAGAACAGTGCCTGGTCTATATTAAGTATTATATAATTTTGATTATTTTCAATTTAGAGATGAGGAATCTGAAACAGTGAGGTTAATTAAGCCATTTCTTGAGCTACAGCTGGCACATGGAAAACATGTGATTAGAGATGCAAAACTGTGGCTCGGGATCCTATAGCACTTTACTGCCTTTCATACTATTGATTCACACAAATAGTCAATCGCCTCCTGTGTAGAGGATAGATAATTCAACAAACATGCAAAACATGTAAATTATAACGTGTTTTAGCAATTATTAATATGATATATTAATAGAATATGCTATTTACAACTCCGAGAAATATTCTTTACCAACCAGAGTGGTAAATAACAAAAGTCTTCCAGTTGGAAGAATTGCCTAAGACAATTTTTGAAGAAGGAATAAAAGTCAGACAAAGGCTTAGTGTGACAGTATTTTCTAACCTGAAGAGGTTTTCTAACAGCAGTCATCCCATACTCTTCCTCGCTTGCTTGCTTCATTCTCACTACTCTACTTGCAAACATGTCAGGCAACTCTCACTGCAAGGCCTTCACAGTTGATGTTCCCTCTGCCTAGAAAGTTTTCCCCAAGACAGCCACATAAATTAATCCCTGACCTCCTTCATATTTTTATTTAAATTGCTCATCTGTGAGAACTTCTCTGAACAACCTATAATAAATTGCAACTCACAACAATACTTCCTATCTCTTTCCTCTTTATTTTTCTCCTTAGCATATATTATTCTTCTATATATTTATTCATTTTGGTTTTTGTTAGCCTCCTTCACTATAAGGTCAACTAATAAGCACAGAGATTTTCATCCATTTTGCTGTAGTATCCCCAGTGCATGATGGAACTTCACATGGTTCCATATTGCTTGAAAACAGGATGCTTATCAGGGACTAAGTGTTTGCGTGTGTGTGTGTGTGTGTGTGTGTGTGTGTGTGTGTGTAGGTGTGTAGGTGTGTGGGCTGGGAGTATATTAGGCAGATAAGTGTCGCTCCATGAATTAGTATTAAGCGTGTTTTGGGACAGGATTTGTCTTAAGAGTATTACTGAGCTTTGCCCTGAAAGAATATGTGAACGTGTTGGCTTGCATTTCGAATGCTATTATACTCGGAAGGGCGTCTCTGAAAGGCAGTAGCGGCTGTATCCCATGAGGTGCCGCGTTTCTCAGACCTAAGGAATTGGATTTGCTTTGTAAAGCACAAATGAATCTGTTAAAAACTATAGCCTGAGAGTTGATAATGGAGTGTCCTCCGGAACAAACAGCTTCCCAGAAACGACAGCTTCCCGAATGGCTAAAAGCAAAGCTTTTGTTTAAACCACTCTAGACTACCTGTCTCCATTCACAATAACCTAATAAACATGGAGCTTACATATCTCTGTTTAACCCCTCTGTTTAAATGATAAACTTA
>CAUYRB010051536.1:0-41848 GCA_963574695.1 Propithecus perrieri | reverse complement strand
GTAGGATTTGTCTCTGGGATGTGAGGATGGTTCAATATATGCAAATCAATAAATGTGATAAACCAGATTAACAGAATGAAGGTTAAAAGTCATATGATCATACAGATACAGAAAAACATTTGATAAAATTCATAATCCTTTCAAAATAACAACTCTCAAAAAATTAGGTATAGAAGAAATGTATTTCAATACAATAAAGGCCATATATGGTAAATCCACAGCTAGTATCATGCTCAATAATAAAAAATCTAAAGCTTTTCATTTGAGATCAGGGACAAAACAAGGATGCCCACTCTCACTGCTTCTATTCAACATAGAACTGGAAGTATTAGCCAGAGCGATTAGGAAAAAACATGAAAAACATCCAAAACAGAAAGAAAGAAGTAGAATTATTGCTGTTTGCAGATACCATGATCTCAAATACAGAAAACCCCGAAGACTCTATGAAAAAACACCTCTTAGAATAAATTAATAAATTCAGTAAATTTGCAGGACACAAAGTCAACATACAAAAATTAATTTTAATTCTCTACACTAACAATGAACTATTCTCTTCACTTTTTTAAATAACAAACTATTCCCTTGGCTTCTTTTTTATTTTTTGACAAATATTTCTGCTTTCTCTCCTATTACTTACACATTGACTTTTTATTTCCTTTGGCCTCTTTTTCTCTTTCCATTCTCTAAATATAGGTGTTCATCAAGATTTGTTTTTAACATTATTTCCTTCTCTATCAGCACACTAATAATTCTGCAATGCCACTTACTTCCATAAGTTTAATTGTTTTCTCTATAGAGATACACAAAGTTTGTTTGTCTAGTCTAATCCTCTTCAAAATTAGTACTACCCAGCTGTGTACTGGACATATGATCATATATATGCTGTTGGCCATTCAAAATATTGTTATATGCAAACTTATCACTTCCCTCTTGTTCCTCCTTTTAAAGTTCCTCTTGCTCAAAACATCTACGTTTTGATGTCAGCATCTCTAGTCATTTATTGAATTCTATTTAACTTTACATTCAATTAGTCCCAGAATATTTTATTCCAAACAATTCAAACAATTATTTTTCTCTTTTAATTTTGTATCCACATCTCTAATTAATTTTTAATTTAAATTATTTTAACAGACATTACCTAGTTTTCATATTTCTCAGTCTAACACAAATAATATACCCTTAAATGATGTTTTCTTTTCCCCTATTCTCTCTCCTGCTTCCAGTTAAATATAAAATCTGATGGATACACATGGGCTTTGGAATGTCAGATATAGGTCTGAATCATGACTTCAGTAATTATCACATATGTGACTATGGGGAAATTGTTGAATGCCATTTCTTTTATTTCAATAGATTTAGGGGTTAGATTTAGGGGGTACATGGATAAATTGTATAATGCTAAGTCATGGCGTTTAGTGTACCCATCACCAGAATAATAGTGTACGATGTATCTGATAGGTAATTTTTAACTTTCACTCCTCTCTTATCCTCCCATCTTCTTCCTTTCCAATGTGCATTACACCACTTTGTTATTATGTATACCCACAGTTTAGCTCTCACTTATAAGTGAAAACATGTGATATTTGTTTTTCCATTCCTGAGATATTTCACTTAGGGTAATGGTCCCCAGTTCCATCCAAGTTGCTGCAAAAGACACTATTTCATTCCTTTTAATGGATGAGTAGAACTCCATGGTGTGTGTGTGCATGTTTGTGTGTGTGTATTCCACAATCCCACATTTTTTTTTAATCAACTCATCAGTTGATGGGCATTTAGGTCGATTCCATATCTTTGCAATTGTGAATTATACTTCAATAAACATTTGCAGACAGATGTCTTTTTGATTTAATGACTTCTTTTCCTTTGGGTAGATACCTTGTCATGGGAGTTCTGGATTGAATAGTAGGTCTACTTTCAGTTCTTTGAGAAATCACCATATCGTTTTCCATAGAGGTTGTACTAATTGACATTCCCACAGTGTATAAGCATTCCCCTTTCACCACATCAGCACCAACGTCTATTGTTTTTTGACTTTTTAGTAATGGCCATTCTGACATGAGTAAGGTGGTATCTCATGGTGGTTTTAATTTGCATTTCCCTGATGATTAGTGATGTTCAGCATTTTTTTCTTATGTTTATTGGCCATTTGTATATCTTCTTTAAAAAAAATCTGTTCATTCTTTTGCCCACCTCTTAATGGGTTTATTCATTCTCCTCTTGCAAAATTGTTTGAGTTCTTTTCTGGATAATAGTGCTTTGTCAGATACATGTCTGTGAATATTTTCTCCCATTCTGTAAGTTGTCTATTTACTCTTGATTATTCCCTCTTCTGTGTAGAAACTTTTTAGTTTAATTAAGTCCCATTTCTTTATGTTTGAATTTGCTGTATTTGCTTTTGGGGTCTTAGTCATAAATTCTTTACCTAAGCCAATGTCCAGAAGAGTTTTTCCTAAGTTTTCTTCTCAAATTTTTAATGATATAAGGTCTTATATTTAAGTCTTTAATCCATCTTGAGTTAATTTTTTATATGGTGAGAGACAGGGATCCAGTTTCAGTCTTCTGCATGTGGCTCTTCAATTTTCCCAGCACCATTTATTAAATAGGGCATCCTTTCCCTAGTGTACATTTTTTTATCTGCTTTGTCAAAAATAAGTTGTTTGTAGGTGTATGCATTTATTTCTGGGTTCTCTATTCTGTTCTATGGATCTATGTTTCTACCTTTATACCAGTACTATGTTGTTTTGGTTACTATAGTCTTATAGTATAATTTAAAGTCAAGTAATGTGTTGCCTCCAGATTTGGTCTTTTTGCATAGGATTGCTTTGGCTATTTGGGCTCTTTTTTGATTCCATATGTAATTTAGGAATATTTTTTCTAATTCTGTGAAAAATAACATTGGTATTTTGATAGGAATTGCATTGAATCTGTATGGAAATTGTTATATTTATGCTTCCAATCCATAAGTATGGGATGTTTTTCCGTTCTTTGTGTCATCTATGTTTCCTTGTAATTCTCCTCATATAGGTCTTTCACCTCCTTTGTTAGGTGTATCCCTAGGTATTTTATTTTCTTTGCAGCTATTATAAATGGTACTGAGTTCTTGATTTGATTCTCAGCGTGACTGCTATTAGTGTATAGAAATGCTTCTGATTTATGTATATTACTTTTGTAACCTGACACTTTACTGAATTTATTTATCAGTTCCAGAAGTCTTTTGGAGGAGTCTTTAGCATTTTCTAGATATAAAACAGCATATTTTTCAGTTAAGTTTTTAATCCATTCTGCCAATCCATATATCTTTTAAGTGGGGCATTTAGATCATTTATATTCAGTGTTAATATTGCTGTGTGAAATATTGTACCAGTCATCATGCTGATTGTTACCCAGTTCCATTGTTTTCTCCTTTGTGTTACTGTTTAATAAGAGCAATGCATTTTTGCTTTTGAGTGGTTTTACACTGGTGGGTATCAATTGTTCTGTCCGATGTATACAGCACTTTTAAGGATTTCTCATAGGGCATGTCTAACAGTGAAAAATTCCCTCAGTGTTTGGTTGTCTGGGAAAGACTTTATTTTTCCTTCATTTATGAAACTTAGTTTTGTATCCTAGAAAATTCTTCACTGACAGTTATTATGTTCATGAACACTAAAGATAGGACCCCATTCCCTTCTGGCTTGTAAGGTTTCCTCTGAGAACTCTGCTGTTAGTCCGATGAATTTTCCTTGGTAAAGTACTTGATGCTTTCATCTTGCAGCTTGTAGGATTTTCTGTTTCACTTTGACTTTGTCCAGTCTGGTGCCTATATGCGTTGGAGATGTCCTCTTTGCAGTGAATCTTCCAGAAGTTCAATGTTCTTCTTATATCTGAATGTCTAAATCTTTAGCAAGATGAGAGAAGTTTTCCTCCATTATTCCCTCAAGTAGGTTTTCCATTCGTTTTGCTTTTTCTTCTTCTTTCTCAGAAATACATATAATTTTTATCTTTGGTCATCTTACATATTCCCATAATACTCAAAGACATTATTCATTCTTCTTGGTTCTTTCTTCTTCATTTTTGACTGTCTGGACTAATTGAAGCTCTAAACATTTTTTTATGCTTGATCTAATCTATTTTAAAACTTTTTACTGTATTTTGTGCTTCCTTAAATGATTCTTTCATTTCCAAAAGTTCCATTATTTTTTAAAAGTATCTATCTCTTTAGCAAATTGTTCATTCATGTCCTGAATTATTTCTTTTGATATCTTTGTGTTTGTTTTCAACTTTCTCTTTGTTCCCATAGAGCTTAATTATGATCCATAATTTGAATTCCATATCTGACATTTCAAAAATTTCTTTTTGTTTGGAATCTACTGCTGGAGAGCTAGTGCAATCCTTTGGGAGTGTTGAAATAGCTGCTTTCTCATATTGCTGGAGTTCTTATGCCGAGTCTTTCTTATCTGGAACCTCTTCCCTCGGCTCTATGGTTCACCTGTTCTCCGTCAGGAACTCTGCTTTTCAGTGCAGAGAGGGAAAATACACTGCCTTTTGGCTCTTGCAAGTATGTACCCACTGTAGTGTCCCTGGAAATTAAGGTATATTAGACCTCAGACTCCTGGTAGAGTATTCAGGTGTCAATGGTGGTGGACTAGGTTAGGTAATCCCCAGTTCCCAGGCCCCTGGATGGCATGCTTGAGTCCTAAGGGGAGCAGATCAAGACTGAGCTGGCAAAATTGCTCTCAAGGATCCATGGGTTCAAATGCTGGCTGTGATAATGAAGATGTAGACTATGGTAGAATTATTGTAGATTGTGGGTTGTTTTAGCACTTTAAATTCTGATTCTTCTTTGCTAGTATGGGAAAATACAACTGATTTTTTAATATATTAATCTTGTAGACTTCAAGTTTGCTAAACTCACTTAATTAATTCTAGGGCTTTTTTTGCAGACTCATTGGGACTATATACAACCATATTATGTGTGAATAGAGAATGTTTTGATCGATTCCTATTCTCTCCCCAAATTCATTCCAAGTTTTTGGCACCAGGAAAGTCTACCATATTGTGTTAAAAAATGACCCCCCTTTCTCAGTAATATCGGTGAAATGTGTATGTAATGGTATACCATTAAGGCAGATGTCACACACTTTGACTTCCTTCCTTAACACAAAGACCTAAGAAAAATATAGCAGTTTTCGTTTGTTATTTTTTTACTGTTAGTTGTGCTCATTTACACTCTATCAAAAATAAAACAATCTTTAGTAGTTATATCTCTCAATAAAGCCATCTACTTTAAAAAAGATATTCTCTATATATGACTTTTACTTTGCACGCTTCTCTTCGAAGCATGTGCAATAACTATTCTCAAAATTACTTTTATCTGCAAATATCTATTTGTTCATATTTAACATGTACAAGCCCATAATATACATTTTAATTATAAAAACAGAGAATGGATGAATTTCTTAAGCAATCAAAACTGATTAAATTTTGAGAAAATATTTTGCACCTGGCATTGTGAGGAACGGAAAAGAAATTCAGATAGTAGTTTATGGCCTCTTCAGACTCAGTATCTAATTAGGAAGACATGTTTAATATTTGTAATGCTTTAAAAAAGTAAATATGTGTGTAATCTTTTATACTGACTAAGAAGAGCATGCATTGATTTTCTACCTGGACAAACTTCATGTAGAATAATACTAATGACTTTTCTCTGACCCCAGGAGAAAAGGAGGGGCTCATCTGATTGGGGAATTCAAGGAGCTCAGCTTCTACCTCCTTATGGAATCTTGTCCCATGGGTCTGCTGGCAGGGAGTATTTACTCTTGTCAGGTCTCTGGCAGACTGTAAGGTGTGGTTGTCCAAATTCGGGCTGAAATAATTAATGCCAAATTCACTGCAGCCTTAGCTCTAGGGCACAACTTCCAATTCAACGTTTTCTTGTAATAAAGATGCTAATTCAAGCTCCATTTGTCTCATTTGACTCCAAATTTGGGTGGGAGGGAGAAACACTAACTTTCGCACTTTTTATTATTAATGCAAAAAGAAGTAATAGGAACTAGAGAGTTCTATAAGATGCCACGAGAAGGTAGCCTGAAAGAGGTTATACTGAGCTTTGAAGGATGAACAGAACCCAGTTAAGTAAAGTGTAAGAGAGAAGGAGTTCAAGGCATGCAAATGACATGAGGGGGAAAAAGTATCCACAGAAGTAGAAATGAAAGAGATATAGCTCCATCAATGAGGAAACTGCCTTGGCTCTGGTGAATAATTCTTGGCCATTATTTTGACCATATAAATATGAAGGCTTTAAAAGCTAGATCAAAAAATTAGACTTTACAGGTAACAGAGAAGTATTTTCCTACCTTGGAAAAGAGGAATGAAATGATGAAATGTTTTTTTAAAGATAATTCTGGCTGTGATATAAAGGAGTTGGTTGCGGGGATGGGGGGAATTGGCAGATAGACCAAACACCAAAAATATCTACCAGAAAATGTATAGAGTCCTGCACTTTCACAATCAAAGTGGAATGGAAAGAAAGAGCAAGCTGATTATACAAAATTGCCCATTTATCATGGGAAAATTTTCTCTGTGTACGTACCACTGTTAGAAGAGCAGAGAAAATTAGGCATATGGACTTAGTCTTTGAAAAGTATTAGTAATCGTTTGGAAAGATGATTAGATTGCAAATGCACTGATTTGCAGCTTTGATTACTAAGCATTAATTTAGAAAAAAATGGAATTTAAAAACTTAAATGAGTCTTTGAGATAGTTTAGATCCTTATCTAAAGGATAAGGAAACTAAATCTTACAGGGAATTTGTTCAGGTTATATAATTTGTGTGCAGCTGGAATGAGACCAAGTATTTGACTTTCTATGTCAGTTCTCTGTCCACTAAGCCTTGTTGCCATGAGCTTACTAATGACAATCACATTTTATAAGGTACACACCCAAAATAATATAATTGCTGGTAAATAACCTAAATAGGTTGGCCCTAAGTAATAAGTAAACATATATGATGCAGGATGTGTTCAGTTTACTCAAAGGTGATTCCAATGATATATAAGAGATTGATTTTATATCCCACGTAATAGTCCTGGTTGCTTTTTCTGTTTTATATTTGTTCATTCATTTCAAAAGGCTGTATTTTTAGTCCAGAAAGGAATTTGATCAAGTTGCTTCAGTAGTAGTCTGACGCTTTAGCAAAGTCTCACCAAAGGATGCACAGGCCCTGTTTTAGCTAATGCAGCAATGGAAATACCCCATGTGTAGCTGGGACTAAAAGAATGTAAACATATTTGTATAACGTTTCTAGACCCCCATGCAGCAGTACACTCGACTGCAGACATCATCCAGAAATCTGCAGCTCCTTTTAGTCACTCTACAAAGAGCTGCTGTGTCTTCGGTTTCAGTGAACAAACAATTTGCTATGTGAACAGCTGAAGCAAGCTGTGTCAACAAGACAGGATTTGAATTATGACATGCTGCTATGTCTATGAAAGCAGAAGAAGGGAGTACATGATTACGGCCTAGAGCATGTGGTTAGGAAGGGAGTAATGGTAACTCTCCAGCATCAGTTGTTGATGGAAAACATCTGCTTGCTTCCCTGTCCCCTTGAAAGAGTCTCTTGGAAAATAGGCCTCTGATGCCACAACTCTCTACCAGGTCAGTTCCCTGTTCAGACTTCTAGGGCAATATTTGAGTCTGTTGAGAAATCATTAAAAAAAATAGTATGAGTAACAGGTTCGATGGAATAAAAGGGAACGTGATAAGAAAATGTGAAAGCTGACTGCATTCTCAGCCTTAAAATATCCTCTGTGTTTTAGCTCCTAATTTTCACACTTCACAGCTGCTAATGGATCTCGGCAGAACTGAAGTAAGACTGTTGACAGAAAGATAGGTCTTTTTGTCATCTCTGTCGTGTTTCCTTCCTTATTCTCATACAGAAAGTTATTTGCCTCAAAGTTCCTTGATATCAGCTAGTTTGCTTTTCTTTCCTTTTTCTAACTTGAGGCTCTGTCTCCTTCTTTCAGATGAAAAAAAATGTCTTCTACAGCAACCAGAATGATGGGAATAATAAAGGATGACGGATATCAACACCTCCCCACGTCTGGATTGATTGCTGTGAAAGTCATTGGAGACAAAACACAGTAGGTGATTTGGTGCGATGCCCTGGTATCGCGAGCTTGAGCTAAATGTTCCAGGTGTTGGAAGACCCCGCAGGCCTTCAGTTCTGATATGTTTCCAAACAAAATAAATACAAGCCTCTTGAGATCCTTAACCAGGGCAAGGAAAAGAAAATTCAAGCTGATTCACTAATAACACAAGACATAAGCAGTTAAAATGAAAGTAAAACAGAATTCATTTTCTTTAAAAATTCTGATGGAATTGCATAATGATATCGACCTGTCCAAGAAAAAGACAGACTCTTTGGGTTTCTTGGCCACATAAAGGCTCCACAAAAGTTCTAAATTCCTTTGTTAATCCACTGCATTTCCCTTTAGTAGTCTGAAGTTAAATGTCATTCAGATACACTGACATAATCTGATTCAAAGCTTTCAGATCTAGTAACTCCGTAGCCAAACTATTCTATTGTCACAGTTTATTTTTCATATTTTTTTTTCAGGAATATTTCTAACTGATACAGTTTAATTACTACTTCCCTAACCCAGTTCTTTTAACTTAGATGACATTTTTATTGTTGTTCTGTGAAGTTCTCTCAATTTTTTCTCCACCCTGACAGTGAAAACATATTTTATTTGCAGAAAATATAATTGTAAAATTTTTAAAATGACTTCCTTTAACTTTATCCCTATTTGCTATTTTTCACATTTTCTATGAGGTAAACATAGAAATAAATGGAACATAGTTCCTTTTAAACCACCTTATTAGTAAAATGTCAGTAATTTATTCATCTCATCTATACAATACTAGCAGATTTTCAAGATATTCTAGTTTTATTATTTTGTTGCTTGCCTTTATAAGATCAATTTTTTCAGTATATCTTGAGAGTGTCTTATTATCAATTATTTAATCTTACTGTTTCTTTACCAAATAATTAAAATCTGAACTTTGATTATATGGAGCTTCTCATGTTGCAATAGCACTTTTGAGCAAAACGGAACGGACCAGAAAAGATATTCACCACCAACAAAGATACCAGAAGAAAGATGCTTTTCAGAGTGTAAACTCAAAGTCAGGCAGAATATTTATATATAAATACTTCACATCTATTAAAACAACTCAAAGTCTTTTCATTTAAAACAATCACTTCACAAGTATTTGGAATCTTCCAGGTATAATGGAAGGATTATGAGCTTTGCCATCAAACATAGCTGATTTTGATTAGCTACATGACCTTGGAGATTTAACCTCTCTGAACCTCAGTTCTCATTTATTAAATGGATTTAATAACAACAACTGTAGAGTGTGGTTGTGAGGATTAAATGAATTTAGGATAGCATCTGGCACACAGCAAACACTCTTGAATATATAATATTTCATGTGCTGTAAATGTGCAATTAAAATATAAGTCTACTTCCCTTCTGTCAATATATATTTTTATTTAATAAAGCACCCAACAGCAGGAATTTTACAATTTAATTGAAAAAAAATGAATACAATATTTCTGCCCAAATGCCCAGTGATGGTGCAGAGCAAATGTTACCAGAGAAAGGGAAGATGAGAACGATATAATAACTGGGGAATAGTTATTTGATGAATTGAGATGAGTTTGGCCATGAATAATACATACTGTTAATAATAATGAAGGCAAGAGGGAAGAGCCATTGAGGTGCAGTAAACCCCATTAAAGAACATGTGCTGACAGGAATCCTCATGTTGTGTTGGGGCAGTGAAATCTATATGATGAAAGCAACTGTGCATTGGAATAAAAATAAGATCAATACATAAGTTTAGTCCAGTTTATGAAGAATTTTGAAAATTTTGAAGAAGAATTAAGAGCTTATATGGTGAATGGATGGGAGCAAATTTGATTCACTGAGAAGAAAACAACCTGATTATAGTTTAATCCTGATAGAGTTGGCAAAGAAAAGTTAGAGAGCAAAGAGCAAATGAGGCAGCATTTGATTAAGAGTAGGCAGCTTTAAGTTGTAGCTTCTATTGCCAGGGTAGATTTGGAAGTGAGAGATGGGAAACCATAGTGAAGAAATTCCTTGGATGTATGCAATAGTAATTATAAACAGAAACAGCTATGGTATTAGAAGTATAGTTGCTGGGCTTTATGAAGCACCAAGGAAAAGGTTTTTTTTCTATATAACAAGTTTCTATAAATTCCATACGAAGAGTTCCAAATTAGTTACTGATATTTCTCTCAGAATGAGACAAAATAGAAGAGATATAGGAAACAGACTAATGGAAGATGTGTTTATAGAAGTATTGGGACCTAGATATTAGTAAGAAAAAATCTCACCAGTATCAATGTAGGATAAATAAATTAGAAACAATTGAATTACTTGGGTGTTGTGGCCAAGCATAATGTATAATTTGCTCAATTTCTATTGTCATATATATGGATATATTACATATATGTTGTTTATATGAGTATATAAACAGAAATATTAACCATCAGAAAACAAAATATATTTTATTCTAAATCTTGGATTTATTTGCATTTTAAATAAATTCTTCATTAAAAATGTATTTTACTTATTTTTAGGAAGAGGTATTTGAACTAGGTAAACCCAACTGCTATGGCAAGACATTATCCCTTTTAAAAAGAAGAGCAAGATGAAAGGAAGGAAGTGAAAAAAGTAGAGAAGAAAAAATATCAGTAAAGAAAATATTTAAGGACAAAATACAAGATAAAATGGAATCTAAGTGATGCAGGACAAGAAGCCATGTCAAAGATATAATTTTGAAATAGGAAGTGAGAGTATCCAATTCTTGTCAATTCAAAATGGAAGAAAATGGAGAAAAAAACCTCATTTTGGTGAAAGGTCATAGGTGGCTTTTCTGATAGCAGTTACTGTAAATAGTGAGACTTAAGTGGTTAAGGGGCCAGGGACTAAAAATTTACAATTGAAGAAATAGAAATGCTAAGTACAGACTTATTTCTTAACTCATTAGAGATAACAGTGTGTTGGGAGGAGGGAACCATGAAAACTTATTTTTTTGAGGAAGAAAAGGAGGTGGTATTTATTATTTCAGACAGGAGATTTGAGTATCCTTAAAGAAAGAGGGAAAGAAGCGAATGCAAAAGATACCAAAATGCATAAGGAGGTTTGGTGGGGGAGTTATTGATAAAACCTGCTCTTTTGTAGATGCCGGGATAAAAAAGAGATCAAACATTGAAGTATTATGCTAGAGAACAGGGGAGCCATTATTTTACTCAAAAGAAAGGGGATAGGATAAGAGTTTGAAAAAAAATTTAAAAAAATTGGAATAGCTTTGTGGAAGACAGAGTAAGAATAGACCACAAGATGAACGTAAGAACTATTGAACTCAAGTAGGGCTTTCTGAGCTTAGGTACAGTAATTATTGTACGTAATTAGTTATGTGTATGGATGTTATACATCAACTTTCAACAAAGTGGAAGAGAGAACAGAGGAAACCACAGGTAGGCATGATTAAGCATTCAGGAATGCAGTGCAGGCCAAGGAGATGAGTGATTTTAGGGTGCTGTAATGGGGACCTTGAGATGACAGATCACAATGTTCAGCCAAACCATAGAGGTGAGTGAATGCAAATCAGTTTAACAAACATTTATGGGAGGTCTCCAGTTACAAGGACTGGTGCTAGGTCCCAAGAAGTGAAGAAAGAAAAAGACCAGAAAAATGAGCAGGTGCTGAAGGATCAGAGGTCACAATGAGAGCAGAGAGTCAAAAAAACCTAGGGCAGATGTGAAAGTAGAAAGTGAAAAGAATTAAAATCTGTAAGTCACAGAAAAATAATTCAAGTTCTAACTGTAGGCAAGATTTGAGATGGGGCTTTACCAGTTGGCAACTCTTTAATTCTAAGTCACTGCTGTTGAAAAGGTCAAGAAACTCTGGTGCCAGGGTGTGATATAGGTATTCAAAATAATCAATTAAACACTAAGTAGGAAGGCATAAAATAGTCTGAGGAAGAAAACTTGTGGATAAAATCATTAAAGTACATCTATACAGCAGTATAGTATAAACAGGATTTGGAGATAAGGAATATGGAGGACATTCTGGACTTCAGAAGAGGAAGTTGTGAGTAGCAGCAGTGATTTTATAATGTATTCTAAACCATCAAGGAAAAATAAGAGATATACTGATTACTTCTCCTAGTTCGTAACTAAGAAGGGTCATAGAGTAGATGTATGTTTAACTTTATAAAAAATTGCCAGATGTTTTTTATTTTATAATACCACAAATAATATATGAGAATTTAAGTTATCATCTTCATCAAAATTTGGTACTTTTATCTTTTTTATTTTAACCATGTTAGTGGCTCTGTAATGGTATCTCACAGTGTTTTTAATTTGCATTTGCTTAATGATTAATGATTTTGAGCACTTTTTCATGTGCTTATTGGCCATTTATGTACCTTCCTATATGTATTATCTGCTCAAATAGTTTGCTCATTTATAATGGATTGTTTGACATTTCATTATTGAATTATAAGATTTCATTCTATCTCATTCATTATTATATATCTCTTCCTTTATTTAGGCATCCTTTAGTTTTTGTAAGCAATATTTTGTTATGTTTAATGTAAACATATTACATTTCTTAAAATTATTTATTGTTAATGTATTGGGCTTATTTGATGCTATAATAAATGTATTTTTAAAAAATTTTCAGCTTCATTTTTAATTATTTGCTGCTATTATACTTAAACATAATTAATTTTTATATCAACCTTATATTCTGTGACTTTGATAAATTTACTTATTAGTTCTAGTTTTTGTTTTGTAGATATCTTAATATATGCTACATTTTTTAAATGTCATATGTGAATAAAGAGTGTATACTACCTACTTTCATAACTATTTGCCTTGCATCTCTTTGCCTTGCTTTATTGCATTGAGAAGGACTTTCAATACAGTTTTTTGTTTTGTTTTGTTTTGTTTTGTTTTTTATTTCAGCATATTATGGGGGTACAGATGTTTAGGTTACATATGTTGCCCTTGCCCCCCCGCTCCCTCCCTAAGTCCGAGTTTCAAATATGTCCATCCTTCGGGTGGTGCGCATTGCACTCTTTGTGTATGTAAATTTGAATAAAAGTGATGCAGGCAGAAAAATACATGCTTCAGATTGATATAGAATAGTGGTCTTAAGGGAAAAGTGGTCTGATTTTGACCTTTAAATATCATGTTAGTGGCAGGAATTCTACATATTTCTGTCAAAAAATTGAAGATGTTCTCCTTTATTTTATTTTCTACTAGATGAATGAATACTGAATAGCTTTGAAGACATTTTCTTCAACTATTGAAATGATAAAATGATTTTCCTCTTATTCTATCAATATGGTAAATTACAATGATTTTTTTAAAAATGTTAAACAAACTTTGCAGTCTTTGTATGATTCCCCACTTGGTCATCATGTTGATTTAACATGTATTGCTGAACTTGATTTTCTGATATTTTATAGAGAATTTTTGCATCTATGATCACAGAGGATATTGGTCTACAGTTTTCTTTCCTTGTAATAACTTTGTTTTTGTCATCAGGGAAATTATTGTTACATTACACAAACAGTAATTTTTTACTACTTAATATTCTCTAAAGGTTTGTGTAAGTTTTATATCATGTTGCCTTTAAATGTTTGATAGAATTCACTGGTGAATCCATCTGGGGCTGTAACTTTCTTTGTGAGAAAGTTTTTCATAAATAATTTCATATCTGTATATATATGAAATTTTATATTAATCTTGTATAAGTTTTGGTATGTTGCTTTTTCAAAGAGTTAGTTCATTTTATCTAAGATTTTTCTGCCATGTTTTGTGTTATTACATTTTTCAAAGAATTCTGTTTTTATTTATCCATTTAATTTAGTTAAACATCTTTGCATAATTTTCTAGTGATTACTCTAGGAATTTCAATATGTATCTTTAACGTTTCACAGCTTACTCAGTGTTAAAACTATACCACTTCATTCCAATTTAAGAAACTCCAACCATGTAGGTCAATTTACCTCACCCCCTCCATCCTCACTGCTATATTTCTCTGATGTGTTATGGGTGTATAAATCACACAATAAAAATTTAGAGTTTTTATTAAAATTATGTATTTAAAAAAATTCAGAGGAAAAAGGTATATTTTTATATATATTTACAAACATTTTATATATATTTATAAACATTTACTCTCATGTTTACTATTTCTGGTGTTTTTTTTTTCCCTCCTCAAGACATAAGTTTCAATATGGTATAAGTTTCCTGTATCCTAAGGAATTTTCTACAGTCTTTCTTATAGTACTGTTCTTCTGATGATGAATTATCTTAGTTTATGCTTATCTGTAAAAGTCTGTATCTCTTTGCCTAGATCTAGTAGGATTTGCTTTATGAATTGGGGAGCACCTGTATTGGGTGCACATGTATTTGGGATTGTTATGTCTTCTTGTTAAATTCCTCCTTTTTCCCTTATATAATGACCATCTTTGTCTATTTTTTACCACTGTTGATTTAAAGTCTATTTTATCTGATATGAGAATGGCTACACTTGCTCTCTTTTGGTTTCCATTTGCATGGAATATTTTTTTCCATTCCTTTGCCTTGAGTCTGTGTGAGTCCTTGTGAGATAGATGTATTTCCTGGAGACAGCAAATACTTGGGCTGTGTTTTGTCATCCATTCAGCCAATCTATATCTTTTAGGTGGGGCATTCAGATCATTCACATTAAGTGTTAGTATTGATATGTGGGATTCTGTTCTGTTCATCATGTTGGATGATACCTTATTTGTTTTTTCCCCCTTTTCTGTTATTGTTTTATTGGAGCAGTGAACTTTAACTTTTGGGTGTTTTTACACTGGCGGGTATCTATTGTGCTGTTCCATGTATAATGCAGTTCTGAGTATTTTCTATAGGGCAGCTCTAGTAATGACAAATTCCCTAAGTGCTTGCTTGTTTGGAAAAGTCTTCACTTCTTCATCATTTATGAAACTTAGTTTTGCAGGGTATAAAATTCTTGGCTCACAGTTCTATTTAAGAAGACTAAAAATGGGTGCTTAATCCCTTCTGACCTGTAAGGTCTTTACTGAAAAGTGTGCTGCTAGCCAGTATTGTAATTGCCAGGGACTTCACCACCACACTGGCAGAGCTAGACAGATCATCAAAGCAGAAAATCAGTAAACAAACACTGGACTTCAATGGGACTCTAGAACACATGATCCTAACAGACATCTACAGAACATTCTGCCCAAAAACTACTGAATAGACATTCTTCTTATCAGCACACGGGACATTCTCCAAGACTGATCATATCTTAGGCCACAAAACAAGTATCAGCAAATTCAAAAAAATCAAAATCATTCCATGCATCTTCTCAGACCACATTGCTTTCTAGTAAAACTAGACATCAATTGCAGAAAAATATTCAAATCTACACAAAGTCATGGAAATTAAACAAACTGCTGCTGAATGATCCTTAGGTCAATGATGAAATTAAAATGGAAATCAAAAGATTCTTCAAACTGAATGACAAAGGAGACAACAAGCTATCAAAATCTGTGGGATATAGTAAAGTAACTGTCTTGGGAAAATTCATACCCTTAAAAGCCTACATAAAAAAGGCAAAAAGATCACAAGTCAACAATCTAATATATCATCTGAAGGAGCTAGAAAAGGGAGAGCAAACCAAACCCAAAGCCAGCAGAAGACAAGAAATAACAAAGCTCAGAGCAGAACTAAACCAAATGAAAACAAACAAATAAAAAAAATACAAAGTTTCAATGAAATAAAAATTTGGTTCTTTGAAAAGATGAACAAAATCAATAGATATCTAGCTAGATTAACCAGAAATAGAAGAGAAAGAACCAAAATAAGCTCAATCAGAAATGGAAAGAAGCATTACAACTGATACTACTGAAATACAAAACGTCATCCATGAATATTGTGAAAATCTATGCTCACACAAACTAGAAAACATAGAGGAAATGTATAAATTCCTTAAAACACAAAACCTCCCAAGACTCAGTCAGGAATAAATAGAAATCCTGAACAGGCCAATAATGAGCAGTGAGATTGAAGTAGTAACAAAAAATCTCTGACAAAAAAACACACACACAAAAAAAACAACAACAACAAAAAAAATAAACCAGATGGATTCATTGACAAATTCCACCAGACCTACAAATAAGGACTGGTACCTATCCTACACAAATTAATTCATTACATCAAGAAGGAGGGAATCCTCCTTAACTCATTCTCTGAAGCCAGTATCACCTTGATACCAAAACCAGGAAAGGACACAACAAAAAGAGAAAATGCAGACCAGTATCCCTATGGATATAGATGCAAAAATCCTCAATAAAATGCTAGCAAATGTAATTCAACAGCACACCAAAAAAAAAAAAAAATCATCATGATCAAGTGGGCTTCATTCCAGGGATGCAAGGATCTTTCAACATATGCAAAAATGTGATTCACCACATAAACAGAAGCAAAAACAAAGACCATATGATCATCTCAATAGATGTAGAAAAAAAGCTTTGATGAAATCCAACATCATTTCATGGTAAAAACCCTCAACAAACCAGTTATAGAAGGAACATATCTCAAAATTATAAAAGCAATCTACAACAAACCCACAGCCAACATCATCCTGAATGGTGAAAAATTTAAAGCATTCCTCCTAAGAACTGGAACAAGACAAAGGTGCCCACTGTGACCACTTCTATTCAACATAGTACTGGAAGGCCTAGCCAGAGCAATAAGGCAAGAGAAAGAAATAAAAGTTACCCAAATTGTCAAAGAGGAGGCCTAACTAGCTCTTTGTGCTAATCATATGATCTTATATCTAGAATATCCCAAAGACTTTACCAAAAGACTCTGAAAATTGATAAATAAATTCAGCAAAGTCGCAGTTTGTAAAATCAATGTACACAAATCAGTGACATTTCTCTGTACTAATAACAGTCAAGCTCAGGGTCAAATCAAAGTCTCAATACCATTCACAATAGCTACAAAGAAAATAAAATACTTAAGAATATACTTAACCAAAGAGGTGAAAGATCTCTACGAGGAGAACTACCAAACACTGATAAAAGAAATCACAGATGACACAAACAAATGGAAAAACATCTCATGATCATGGATTGGTAGAATCAACATTGTTAAAATGTCCAGAGTGCCCAAGGTGACTCACAGATTCAATGCAATCTCCGTCAAAATAACAACATCATATTTCACAGATCTAGAAAAAAAATTATGCTTAATTTGAGCCACAAAAGAGTCTAAATAGCCAAAGCAATCTTAAGCAAAAAGAACAAATCTGGAGGCATCATATTATATGACTTCAAAATATACTACAAGGCTATGGTAACCAAAACAGTATGGTACTGGTATAAACATAGAGACGTAGACAAATGGAACAGAATAGAGACTCCATCTTGTCCCTCATGAAACTGAAAAAAAAAAAAAGAAGAATAGAGAATCCAGACATAAAACCATCTACCTACAATCCAACTGATCATCGACAAAGCTACAACAACATACACTGGGAAAATGAAGCCCTATTCAATACACTGTGTTGGGAAAACTGGGTAGTCACATGCAGAGGAATGAAACAGGACTCCTATCTCTTGCCCTATGCAAAAATTAATTCCAGATGAATAAAAGATTTAAATGTCAGTCATGAAACCATAAAAATTCATGAAGAAAATGTAGGAAAAATTGTTCTAGACATTGGCTTAGGTAAAGAATTTATGACTAAAACCTCAAGGGCAAATAGGGTAACAACAAAAATAAATAAATAGGGTTTTATTAAATTAAAAAGCTTCTGCACAGCAAAAGAAATAATCAACAGAGTAAATAGACAACCTACAGAATAGGAGAACATATTTGCAAACTTTACGTCTGATAAAGGGCTAATATCCAGAATGTACAAAGAAATCAAACAAATTATCAAGATAAAAACAAACAGCCCCATTTAAAAGTGTGTAAAAGACATGAACAGAGGTTTTTCAAAAGAAAGTAGACACATGGCCAACAAACATATGAAGAAATGCTCAACATCACTAATCATCAGGGAAATGCAAATTAAAACTACAATGAGATGTCACCTTACCTTTGTCAGAATGGTCATTATCAAAAAGTAAAAAAACAATAGATTCTGGTGAGAAAGCGGAGAGAAAGGAATGCTTATGCACTGTTGGTGGGACTACAAAGTAGTATAAACTCTACGGAAAGCAGCATGGTGATTCCTCACAGAAATAGATATATAGGTTTACCATTTGACCCAGCAATCCCACTCCTGGGTATCTACCCAAAGGAAAAGAAGTCATTTTATGAAGAAGAAACCTGCGTCTGAATGTTTATTGTAGCACAATTGACAATTGCAAAGATGTGGATCAAGTGGAATCAACCTAAGTGTCCATCAACTCATGAGCGGATTAAGAAAATGTGTTATACACACACACACACACACACACACACACACACACACCCCATGGAGTACTACTTAGCCATAAAAAGGAATGAAATATGTCTTTTGCAGCAACTTGTATGGAACTGTGGATCATTGTCCTATGTGAAGTATCTCAGGAATACCACATGTACTTGCTAATAATTGGGAACTAATTGATGTGCACGCACTGGCATCAAGAGATGTAAAGGTCATAGAAAATCAAGAAGGGGAGGGGGAAAAGGGGAGGAGAGAAAAACTACTTATTTGATACAATGAACACCATTCAGGTTGTGGACACACTAAAAACCTTGACTTAATTATTATAAAAGACATGCATGTAGTAAAAACATTTGTATCCTCTTAATATTTTGAAATTAAAAAGGAACATAAAAAGTTTGCATCTCATTTTTGTTTTGGAAAGTTATTTTCAACAGAAATAGATTTCTGGGTTAATAGCTTTTTCTCTGGGCATTTTGAAGTATCTTTCCACTATCTTACGCCCTCCATTATTTCTTAGAAGTCTGCACTAATTGTAACCCTGTTTTTAATGTCCCATTTTTTTCTTTAATTTAAAATTTTTATCTTTATGTTTCGTTTTCAGTGATTTGACTTTTCCCAACTTTGGAGAAAGTTTTATCATTTTTTTTCTTAATTTTCCCCCCTTTATTTCTCTTCTATCCTTTTGGGGTTCCAATTACATATCTAGTAGACTCACTTTATTACCTCTTCCAAGAGTAGACAGCTATTTAATTTCCGCTTACTTTTGCTTGCTTTCCAATGCTTTCAAGCAGTGTTTTTTATTTTTTCCCAGTGTTTATAAGCTTTATTATATTTTAAAGTTTAAGTAAGTTAGTGATAGTATGCTTATGTTCTCTGTGGAATATTTTTCTTTTTAAATCCTTAGGATGAGCTATGAAATCAAGTTCCTCCGCCCCCCCCAAAAAAGATTAGGTGAGTTAAAAAATTTTACTAATTACCTCAGCAATTTCAGGGAGACTTCTCTAAGGCTGTATATATGCAAAACAGTAATAATAATATTACCCCCCCTTAGAGTATTAGAATAAAATAGGTAACGACTATGTCTTACCCATATATTTACTAATATAAACCATATATTTTGACCATCATTATTATTCTTGAAAAGCAATACTAATCTACTACTGAACATAATTTTTTTTACAATTATAGTTATATTTCTTTGAAAACATAAAAGAGCTGAGCTCTAGCAATATTTGAACCATTCATTATTTATATCTCAGTGTGAATAGATTAATCAAATTCATTTCTAAAAGCAAGTTCTACAAGGGTCTTCCAGACAAAGACGACTAGGTAAATTCTCAGTGTGTGTTCTAGGGACAAGAATAAAAGCCAGGGGCCAAAAGCTGGTTTATTTTTCTTTTATTAACTATATTTTTCATTGTTGTCATATGACTCCCTAAGACACTATTCATCACGTAATAGCCTTTCTCTCCTATACAAATGTACACACACACACATTCAACTACTATGTAGACAACAGGAAGCAGCTAGAATTTTATGTACAAGTGGGAAACTTTGATCAGAATGATGAGTTGGAGGAAGGTCATCAAACTTCATGATAGATTGCAAGCCAAGGACAAAGGAAAAAGAACATACTTTACACAAAACTTTATCTTATTCAAGTAATCTGCCAGAAACAGCCACAGTAGACAGAGCCATTAATTTCCTAGTTTAATAGTTTGAGGAGAATTGCTTTAAGGAATGTTCCGTTCAGAACTGAAGCTATTGTAAGCCTTTGTAGGCAGCATAATTAAAGGTAGAGTGATTACTTCATTGGTAATCACTGAATTTTATATATAACAATGTACAAATGACTTTATGGATTGCTATCATCACATGAAAATACATTTTAAACAATAACTCTTGGACTAATGAGTTTATTAATGGCAAAAGGAATAAATGATCTGAAACAGGGTGGGGAGATTTAAAGGAATTAGTATTAAATGATCTAGCAGAGGAATAAAATTAATTTCAGACCCAAAGAGCCTTGGGTGAAGTACTTTTTTTGCTTTTTTTACCATTTTTTAAGACATAAACTAGAATGAACATGACAGTTGCAGTCATTAAATAAATAAACAGTAAACAAAAGTAGGAATTCTTTAAAATTATTCTTAAAATTAAAATCAAACATATTTACATAGATGCTCATAAAATGTACAAAAGTTTCTCAAAAGTTGGATGCCTTTTGCATATTTTGACAATATACAATACTTACATTAAAATACTTGTGTGATTTGGAAGCCTGGTAAAAATTATAATCATTTTATATTAGAAGCACTGCTTTTGATTTGTAGATATTCTGGGAGGTGGTACTATATAGGAAATATAGAATAAATTTTACTAATTGTACAAAGGCATAATACTAAGAGAAGACCATGAAGATATTAGTCAGCATGTGTAGGATTACAGTAAATAGGTGAAAAATATGCTTGAACAATTTATTTGCAGCTACAGCTTCTGGCCATTAGCTTCCTAAATTCATGAATAACTGAAATTGCTCTCACATTTATTTAGAATATTTTGTATAATGCTGGCAATTGACCAAGAATACAGTTTTAAAAAGTAATAAATGTCTGCTTAAAAAAATCCCTCTGTTGGCAAGTGATAAGAAGGGCTTGTTAATGATAATAATAAAAATATAGTAAATATTAAATGTTGATGAGTTGAACTACTACTGATAAGAAAATGTTAGTCTAAAACATGGTTCAGAACAGATGTTCTAGTAGGCAAAAATTTACTAAACAGTTGTCAGGTTTATATAACCATGTAATAATAATGGTCATCTCTTCATTTTTGAATTTTTATAACACACAGTTCTCAACATATACTCAAGACAAAGATAAGTAAATCAAAATCAATTAAGAAAATTATTGTTTAAGTTAAGGTACAATTTACACATGCCAATATGGTGGATTGAATGTTTACCCCCCATTTGTTTGTTGAAATCCTAACTCCCAATGTGAGGGTGTTAGGAGGTAGTGTTTTGGGGAGGTGATTACATCATAAGAGTGGAGCTTTCATGATTAGTGTGAGTGCCTTTATGAAAGAAACCTCAAAGAGCTCCTTCACCCCTTTCATCATGTGAGGGCACAGTGAAAAGATGCCATCTTTAAGCTAGAAAGTGCGCCCTCACCAGACACCGAATCTTCTGGCACCTTGATCTTGGGTTCCCCAGCCTCCAAAACTGTGAGAAATAAATTTCTTTTGTTTGTAAGCTACCCAGTATATGGCATTTTGTTATAGCAACCCAAATGGACCAAGACAGTCAAGAAAAGAGCCTTGAATAACCCAGAGAGTAAAGCAATTACAAGTACATTTTTGCTCTGTTATGAACCTTGTCAATTAAGAGTAATAAAATAATTATGACTTTTTTCCTAGAAAATAGTCTCCAAGTTTATTCCTTCCTCTTAAATACTGTCATCCTAAGATCCTAAAAACACTTTCCTTAGGAGTCCAAAGTGTTGATGCCAACACACATATTGAAAGCATTAGAATGAGAGATAGATCCCTTTCTTCAAATATCAAGGACAACCTTTAATACCGCTAGAAAAATCAGAGAATATTACCAAAAGCATAAGCTACCAGTAAGGAGAAACAGGCATCATTTCAGAATGAGCCCTTATCTTAAGCAATAGAGATCCCTGTTCTACTAAATATACTTTTGAAAAAGAATGATCAAAGATATACTAATAACAATCATATGAAATAGTTTTTTCTTTCCAAGTAGCACTCATTCTCTATGAGTAGCACTCAATTTCTATTAGTAATTTAAGAGTATGTCGGTAGAATTTAGAAACATTTAGGTTCACAACTTTAAAAAGATGTATGAATTGCATTTATTTCTCTAATAATCGTCCTTTAGAAAGTGGCATATTTCACTTATAATTTATCATCAATTTATTCTTTTACTCTTAGGCCATATGAATCTGATGCTGGATAATCCTGTCAACATGAGAATATTCATATTGGATAATTTAGTATCAAGTTATCTGTTTTTTGCTTTTGTTTTTGCCTCATGTAGGAGGGTTTGAGACTGACATTTTCTTAAGAAAATAGTTTTTCTTATATAGACATAAGTTTTGTCATTTTCTTAGAAAAAATCTTTTAGGACTCTTAAGAAGTTGTACCAAAATTATTCTTATTTGTATAATGGTACATCATGGAAACATTATAATAGAAATACAAAATCAGGTGGCAGATGTTCAATAATAATTTATAGATTTAGAGGTTTTGTTCTGTCTGACCCTGAGTTCATATCTTTTGCTCTCTACACCTAGCTCAGAGCACCAATAGCAAACCAAACACAGGAATGAACAAAGAAACCCGGGAGGCTTCATCTTCTCATTTTCCCAAATATCTGATCATAGTGTAGGTTACTCATAGATGATAACACAAAGGTGCTTATGCAGGTTAATTGGTGATTAAATAAAACTATTAGAGTGTTTCTTAGTGAATTTCTGTCATTTTCAAAGTATTTTAGGCTGGGTGGAATCTCGCCAAGCCTTCAAGCTTATGAAACAACGATTCATGGTTATTAAGAGCAAATGCCCTAGAGAGATTAATCTGTGCTATCCCAACAGGCTGACCTTTTCCCAAAGACATAGCAATTTAATTATCTACTTTGAAAAGCACAATTATGGTAAAATTCAAAACCTGATTTATAGACAGGTTTTATACTCTCATCTATAATGCATGTAAATAAGTCTTTGAGTTTCTTTTTCTAGGCCTGTTATGCTGTATTTTGTAACTAATAAGTACTAAATAGTTCTTGCTTTATAAAACTATGGGATTTTTAAATTAAATACTAGGGACTAATAAAAAAGAATATTGCAAATTATGAGTGTTTTGCAGTATGTCTTCATTCTGAATTTTGCATATTACTTACACTCTGGTAAATGAATATGTGTTTCTATAGTCTGTGAATCTGAGTAACTTGACCTGGATAGAATTTCTACTTAAGCACAAGCTGATGAAGATAATGTCACATTTAATCCTTTACTTAATGCTTCTATATTTTACCTCATAGAAGCATAAAGTAGAAATTCAATAAGATCTTAAAATTTGAAAGTCCCTATAATACAGACTAGAAATAACATAAATGATGCTCTTAGTCAGCTAATCAATTTCAAATATTTATTGAAGATTCATCTACCTACCATCATAACCTACCCTCCAACAAAAAAAAGGGAAAATATTTGAAAGCACAAGCACAAAAGCACACACACCCTCTAAAGGATAAGACCTGTGATGCCAGTATGCTTTTTCTGTTTCTTTGTTTTCTGTGTAGGTGCATTGCTTTCACCACAATAGTAACAACTCATTGCTAGCCATGTGAAATATCAATGCCAAAGATATTTTTGGAAAATTCTTTGTTTTTATGATAGTTCACATTCCTCAATGATGATGTAATAGTGATTATTTTTGTAACTTTAGCTACTTATGTTAAAATGTAAATGTGAATTTTAGGACTTTTTGCTTTAATTGAAACCTGCTGTAGAAATGTTGATACTACAGTGTTGTTAAGAAAGAAGCTGAAGACTGTCTTCAGTTTTAAAGAGGGAATAAGCTTACAAGCTAACTCAGCTGAGACCAGATGACAGACATGTGCTCTCAAAATCCAAAGAGTTGTCTCAGGAAGTAAGGAAAAATGAAGATGATGCTGTAGAAATCAATAAAAAATAAAGATCAGTTTGCAAATGATAGAGCCTGGTAGCTTATGTAAGCCTGAATCTATACTATATAACTACAAACTGTGTTTTTGAGCTTACACTGAATAGTTTCCTTACCATATGTTGGCATTGATAATCACCAAGTGGTTTTTCCTTCTCATAGTCAACCAAAGTTTATATATACAAATATGTTTTAAGCTAGACTCTGCAGGAAAATTCAGAAATATGAAAGTAATAAGACATGTTCCTAGTCCCATAGAAACTTATTATCTGGCTGTGAGATATAAATGCAGAAAATAACGTATGCAGGTATATATCAAGATTGAACGATGTTACCTAGAAAATACTCTCATCTCAGAGGTGTTAGCATGGGGCTGTAAAAAAGTTTTCACTTAAGAATCTCTGAATATTGGAAGCATATATTGAAAATCCACCACCATTGAAAGAGTTTATCCTGAAGATACCATCAGAAGGAATCATCAGGAGGGGGCAAAAAAAGGCAGATTAGAAACAGCTCACAAACCCACAGCTCCCAAGGAAAGAAGAGCTAATAGGAAGCAGTAGCCTACCTACACACAGCTATTCTTGGAAGGAACATTGTGAAACCACAGGAAAGCCATGCAGGACTCTGAGTGTAGGGGGGAAAAAGGTGATGGGGGGTACATTTGATAATACCAAAGCACGCACATGGGGAAGATTAGCAAGATAGAAACCTGGGACACTATGCTCACTCTGCAGGTTCTGTGGCCAAGTTGTGAAAGAGCTCTCTCAGCTGCCACAGATCGGAACTGGCCTGGCGTCTGTGAGGAGTCATTGCTCAAGGCAACAGGTGCAGTGGGGACTGGACAGCAGCTAAAGCAATTCTGAACTCTTGGCTGCATGGTGCCAGGTTGACACAGGACTCAGCTTTGTGGCTGCAGTCTTGTATTGCCCCCACCAGGTTGGGGAAGGAGCAGATCAATGGGAGGCTCCACTAAGGTTTACCGAGTGACTGGAAGTCAAGCACCCCTCCCCAACAGCACAGTGGGATCTGAGCACACAGGCTCTGAACTGGGAGGATTCGGATGACTACTTCAGTGGGTCCCAGGGTGTGAAGGGAGAGTTCTGGGTCCCTGGCGGCTGGAACCGACCTCCTCCCACTTGACTTGGCATCTGGCCCCTAGTCAGCAGAACAGGCCACCACATGTGTGGCTCTGGTGGCTCCACCCACCAGGTACCAACTGCCTGTTGCCTGCTAAGCCCTGAAGCCCCACTCCAGGTCAGATCAGCACTGATGCTCCCACACCCCTGCTCCTGGTTCTGAGACCCTATCAGAAGCCCCGCTTCTGGATTTACCCCAGTCTTGGCCCTGAGACTACAAGCCAGAGCCCAAGGCTCCACGTCTGTGTCTCCAGAGCTGCTGCCAGGCCCAGGTCACCACCGAGAGATCCTAGCATTTTACCTGGTCCCAAGACCCCATCCTGATCCTCTACCATGAGTGGCCGCTTCTCTCCAGTGGAAGCATGCTTCTGGCTGAGGTACCCACAGATAGAGGAGCCAACTCCTCTTCTTTTGAGGACCTGTACTCGAATAAGGGTAAACAAATAGGAAAATTTCTGCCCGCCAGCATTCCATGGAGACACATGCTAGTGGGTCAAACACATAGACCAGGGGGAGTTTTGAGAGCTGGACTCAGGTGGTGAGGGAACACACATGGACTCAACTGAAGGGAGTGTACCGTGGTGGTCTAAAAAGCAGTGATTAGGGAGAGCGCTCAGGGCAAGGGCAGAAAATCCCAGCCTGGGACCTTAGCACTGAGAGTTTAGGCCCCTCCCCCATGAATAGCCTTCCTGGTATGGAGAGCTTATCCTGACATCCTTCCAGTGGCTCCCCTAGTGGCAGGAAAAGCAACTTCTGAGCCCCAGTGAGGCTTTGCAAAGCCTTTCAGGCCCTCACAATCTTGCCATGACCTCCCTTGCTCCTCTCCCTACCTGAGCGGGAGTAGAGATCAAGCAACACTCAACTACCTTACCTGGGAGACCAGAGCTTACCACAGGCACAAAAGAACATCTCAGCAACTTGCTCTTTCACACAAAAATCAACCAATGACAGAGGAAACAGCTCTATAGCTCATTATTGTACTTTCCAAGTCAAGAAAACAAGACATGGCTGCTTCGTACTCACAAACGCCACTTGCAATCTCAGAGATTAAGCTGGGACACCCAGTGCAATTCACACTGCTGGGAAGAGGTGAAGACAGCAGGTCAGAAGCAACCCGAGAGGATCATCAAACCTGCTTGAACACCCCATAGGCAACTCAGGACCAGCACCCCCTCTTCCTGGTATGATCAGGAATGAATCTTTGGAGACTCAGAGTCAAGCACACAAGCCAGGTCTAGTAACCCCAGGACTTGATTGAGAGGCCAGATGAGAAGGAATCAGTGAAAGAATTCCAGAAATATGAAAAATTAGAGCTAAAGGAC
Organism: Propithecus perrieri; assembly: GCA_963574695.1. Classification (NCBI taxonomy): domain Eukaryota; kingdom Metazoa; phylum Chordata; class Mammalia; order Primates; family Indriidae; genus Propithecus; species Propithecus perrieri. The sequence continues at coordinate 15,157 of CAUYRB010051536.1, read as the reverse complement.
ACCTCCCAAAAGAAAATAATAACTCTTTACCAATGGATATCAACCAAAAGAAATATATTGAAATGACAGATAAAGAAATCCGAATATGGATTATAAGGAAACTCAAAAAGCACAAAAACAATACAGGAAATGAATAAAAAATTCACTAAAGAGATCAAATTACTAAAAAAAAATCAAATAGAACTTCTAGAAATGAAAAATTCATTCAGAGAAATACAAAACACAGTAGAAAGTTTTAAGAATAAACTAGATCAGGTAGAAGAAAGAATCTCAGAGCTTGAAGACAACGCCTTTGAATAAAACAAGTCAGTTGAAGATAAAGAACAGAGAAATAAGAGAAATGAACAAAGCCTACAAGAGATATGAGATTATGTAAAGAGGCCAAACATAAAAATCATAGGCATCATTGAGGGTGAGGAAGAAAACACAAGGTGTAGAGAGTCTATTAGAAGGAATAATTGAGGAAAATGTCCCTTGTCTTGCTAGAAATTTAGATATCCAGGTACAAGAAACTCAACAAACACCTGGGAGATTCATCACAAAGGTGCAATCACCACGATACTAGCCAAAGTTAACATGAAGGAGGAACTCCTGTGAGCCATAAGGTAAAAACATCAGATAATTTACAAGGAAAACCTATCAGGCAAACTGCAGACTTCTAAACCAAGATTGTATAAGCCAGAAGGGATGAGGGCCCCATTTTCCACCTTCTTGAACAGAATAATGGCCAGCCTAGAATTCCATACCCTGCAAAACTAAGTTTCTTATATGAGGGAGAAGTAGAGATTTTTTTCAGACAAGACCAGACCTGCCCTGCAAGAAGTGCTGAGATGTGCATTATACACCTATCAGCACAATAGAAACCCATCAGTGTAAAATCACCCAAAAGTTCAAAATCCATATAAAATTATGGCTCAAGAGTCAAAACAGAGCAGTAAGTTTCTACACAACAAGATGAACAGAAATATGTCCCACTTATTAATTCTTTCAATAAACATGAATGGATTGAATTCGCCACTCAAGAGACATAGGCTGGCTGAATGGATAAAAAAAAAAAAAACAAGCCAATTAATTATTGGGTCAAAGAGGAAATTAAGTTGAAAATTAAAAGATTCTTCAAACTAAATGACAGAGGGGACACAAGTTATCAAAATCTGTTGGATTCAGCAAAATCATTCCTAAGGGGAAAATTCATAGCCTTAAATGCCTACCTCAAAAACACAGAAAAATCACAAATTGACAATGTAATGAATCATTTCAAGGAACTAGAAAAGGAAGAGCAAACCAAATCCAAACCCAGCAGAATAAAAGAAATAACTAAGGTCAGAGATGAACTAAATGAAATAAAAAACAAAAGAATTATAAGGAAGATTAATGAAACAAAAAGGTAGTATTTTGAAAGGATAAACAAAATTGATAGACCTCTTGCTAGATTAACCAGAAATATAAAATAAAGGATCCAATAAGCTTAAACAGAAATGAAAATGAAATATTGAAACTGATACCACAGAAATATAAAATATCATTTCTGAATAGTATAGAAATCTCCATGCACATAAACTTGAAAACATTAAGGAAATGGACAAATTCTTGGAATCACACAATCTCCCAAGGCTCAATCAGGAAGAAATAGAACTCCTAAACAAATCAATAATGAGCAATGAAATTAAAGCAGCAATAAAATTCTTCCAACAACAAAAAAAATGTCCCAGACCAGATAGTTTCACAGCAGAACTTTATCACATCCACAAAGAAGAATTTGTACCCATATTCAGAAATTATTTCATAATGTTGATAAGGAAGGAATCCTCTGTAACTCATTCTGTGAAGCTGCTTTGGTATCACCTTGATACCAAAGCGAGGAAATGACACAACAAAAAAAGAAAACTATAAACCAAGATACCTTATGAATATAGATGAAAATTTTTTCAATAAAATTCTAGCAAACCAAATTCAGGAGCACATTAAAAAGATAATCCACCATGACCAAGTGAGCTTCATCTCAGGGATGCAAGATTGGTTCAACGTAAGTGAATCCGTAAATTTGATTCACCCACATAAACAGAAGCAAGAACAAAGATGATATGATCATCTCAACAGATGCAGAAAAAGAATTTGACAAAATTCAGCACCCTTTTATGATAAGAATGCTTAACAAAATAGGCATAGATAGAACAAATCTCAAAATTATAAAAGCCATATATGACAAACTCACAGGCAATGTCATACTGAGTGGAGAGAATTTGAAAGCATTACCACTTAGAATTGAAAAAAGACAAGGATGTCCGTTTTCACCACTTCTATTCAACATAGTGCTAGAAGTTCTACCCAGAGCAATCACGCAAGAGAAGGAAATCTAAGGCATCTGAATGGGGAAAAAAGAGGTTAAACTATTGCTCTTTGCTGATGATATGATCTTATATCTAGAAAACCTCAAATGTTCTGCCAAGAGACTACTGGAAATGATAAATGAATTCAGCGAAGTCTCAGGCTACAAAATCAATGTACACAAATCAGTAGGATTCCTATACACCAACAATAGTCAAGCTGAGAATCAAATCAAAGCCTCAATGCCTTTCACAATAGCAACAACAACAAAAAATAAATAAAATACCTAAGAATATATTTAAGCAAGGAAGTGAAGGATCTCAACAAGGAGAACTTTGAATCACTGAGGAAAGAAATTGCAGATGATGTAAACAAATGGAAAAGCATATCATGCTTCTGGATGTGCAGAATCAACATCGTTAAAATGAACTAACTACCCAAAGTGATTTATAGACTCAATGCAATCCCCATCAAAATACCAATGTCATTTATTGCAGATCTAGAAAACATAGTTCTACACTTCGTTTGGAACCAGAAAAGAGCCTGAATAGCCAAAACAACCTTAAGCAAAAGGAACAAATCTGGATGCATCACCTTACCAGACTTCAAGCTATACTACAAGGCCATGGTAAAGAAAACAACATGGTACTGGCAGAAAAATAGAGACATAGACCAATGGAACAGAACAAGGAACACAGTTATAAAACCATCCTCATATAGCTATTCAATCTTTGACAAAGCAGATGACAATATACACTGGGGAAAAGAATCCCTATTCCATAAATGGTACCAGGAAAAGTGGATAGCTACATGCAGAACACTGAAACAATATCATTATTTCTCACTTCTCACAAAAATTAATTCAATATGGATAACAGATTTAAACCTAAGACATAGAACTGTAAGAATTCTACAAGAAAATGTTGGAAAAACTCTTCTAGATATTGGCTTAGGCAAAGAATTTATGAAGAAGACCCCAATAGCAATCACAGCAACAAAAATAAATAAATAGGACTTGATTAAATTAAAAGACTGCTGCACAGCTAAGAAAGCAATCAACAGAGCAAATAGACAACCTACAGAATGGGAGAAAATATTCTCAAACTATACATTCAACAAAGGGCTCATAAGCAGAATCTAGAAAGAATTCAAGCAAATCAGCAAGAAACAAATCAAACAACCCCATTAAAAAGTGCAATAAACATGAACAAAAGATTTTCAAAAGAAGATGTATGTACTAATGATTGATAAACATATGAAAAAAATGGTCAACATCTCTAATTATCAGGGAAATGTAAATCAAAACAACAATGAGATATCATCACCTGACCCCAGTGAGAATGGCTTTTATCAAAAAGTCCCAAAACAGCAGATGCTGGCATGGATGTGGTGAGAAAGGAACACTTATGCACTGTTGGTGGGACTGCAAACTGGTGCAACCTCTACGGAAAACAGTATTGAGATTCCTCAAAGAACTAAAAGTAGACCTACAATTTTATCCAGCAATCCCACTACTGGGTATTTACCTAAAGGAAAAAAAAGTCATTTTACTGAAAAGACACTTGCACTTGATTGTTTATTGTAGCACAATTCATAGATGTGGAATCAACCCAAGAGCCCATGAATTTATGCGTGGATTAATAAAATATTGTGTATCTATATCTATATATATATATAGATATATATATACACCATGGAGTACTGCTCAGCCATGAGAAAAAATGATAAATTAATACCTTTTGTAACAACCTGGATGGAACTGGAGACCATTCTCACAAGAATGGAAAAACAAACACCACATTTACTCACTATTAAACTGGAACTAACAAATAAGCACTCATGTGCACAGATGGAAGTAAAACTCAGTGGAAATGAAGAATGGGAGCGGGGAAGAGAGGTGAAATCATACCTAATGGATACAATGTACACTATCTGGGTGATGGGCACACTAATAACTTTGACTCAAGCTGTACAAAAGCAATTTATGTAAGCAAAACACTTGTACTGCCATAATATTTCAAAATTTAAAAAAAATGCATGATGTTTCTTCTGGAATGGTAAGAGCAGATCTGCCTGTGACTTCTATAAAAAAAGATCATTTTCAGTTCCAATCTCAGTTGCTTCCATGAGAAAGAAAAATATTATTCATTATAGTGAGTGTCAGAGAACTTTAATCTTCTAAATCAGGCAAGATTTTGAGCAACTGAAAGGATGAAATAAATCTATCTGACCTTGAAACTTACATTCTCCTTTGAGTGGCACATAGGATAGCATAATTTTCTCTTCAGGTTGAATTACTCTACTTAGTTTCGGGAATAATATTTAAGTAAACACCAAATTGATATAGAGTTTATTGAATTTCAACGTTTAGAATTTATAGGTGAAGCACAGAAGAAGTAATTATAATAATAGAATAGAAAATAAAAATTACAAAATTTGATGGTGTAATGAAAAGTGAGAGAAGTTAATGTAGCATGTATTTGTTCAGGTGTAAAAGTGGAAAGTAAAGTTTATTTAAAATTGATAGAAAAGGAACTAGAGATTAGAACCAGACCAAAAGGTAACAAATAGAAGTACTAAAATATAACATGTTGTGTGGAAGGTTGGTATCAGGAGACAAGTAATCATGGTGAATTGATTATTTTTCTCGGCAGAAAATAAAATATAATTTCTAAATATAATAAAGAAAATATAGACAAAAGTATGCTATTGAGATTTTGATTGTTAACTAAAAACTGAAAAAGCAATGGTTAAATCTGACTACATTTAGGAGATGAGAATGAGGATATGGGACACATAATATTATTTTAAATTAATATTCTCTTTTCAGCTTAATTTTTTACTATGTTAATGTTTTACTTTACAAGTATTCCTTTTATAATAAAAAGTAACAGGTTGGGTACAGTGGCTCATATCTGTAATCCCAACACTTTCGGAGGCTGAGGCAGGAGGATCACTTGAGCCCAGGAGTTTGAGACCAACCTGGGCAACAAGAAGGTCCATCTCTATAAAAAATTTAAAAACTAGCTGGGAACAGTGGCTCAGGCCTGTAGTCTCAGCTACTTGGGAGGCTGAGGTAGGAGAATTGCTTGAGCCCAGGAGTCTGATGTTGTACCGAGCTGGAATTGGGCTAGTATATTCCAGCCTGGGAAACAGAGCAAGACCCTGTCTCAAAAACGAACAAAAAAGGAAATAACAACCTTGCATTTATAATAATGCTATAAAATACATTACACTGTCCTAGGCACTCTTTCTTGCTATGGAATCAAATATGGCCATGAAATGATTACATTCCAAATTCACATGAAATATTAAAAGGCAACTTGTCCAAGGCTCTTTCAAATCCATTAATCATTTCTATACATATGTTTCTTAACACTCTTCTAATGTCTTTCATAAAAAGAAATTCACTGTATTTTTAAGTGTGGGGCATTCCACTTTGGTATAGCTCTAGTCATTGTTAGGTTCTTTTTTTTTTTTTTTTTTTGAGACAGAGTCTCACTGTGTTGCCCAGGCTAGAGTGCCGTGGCGTCATCCTAGCTCACAGCAACCTCAAACTCCTGGGCTCAAGCTATCCTCCTGCCTCAGCCTCCCGAGTAGCTGGGACTACAGGCATGCGCCACCATGTCCGGCTAATTTCTCTATATATTTTTAGTTGTCCAATTAATTTCTTTCTATTGTTGGTAGAGACGGGGTCTCGCTCTTGCTCAGGCTGGTCTTGAACTCCTGAGCTCAAACAATCCACCCGCCTCGGCCTCCCAGAGAGCTAGGATTACAGGCGTGAGCCACCGCGCCCGGCCACCATTGTTAGGTTCTTTATTAGGCATCAAAAGCTATCTCATCTCAACCTTGCCCATTTATTCTTCGATTGATTACTGACAAAATAATATTTGAATTAGAAAGGATTAAAGTATTAGAAATTCAATGTACAGAAATATTTTTATCTCAAAAGTGGCAATAAAATACATTTATACAAATTATACCTATTTGTTAACAATTCATTAAATCCCATTTAACCACTATAAATGAGCACCCAGGGATGCATCAGTTTTGTCATCTGGTAGAATCACTCTCCCCTGCTAACAATAATAAGCATTGCTATTAAAGTGTAGTATGATTCATGAAAAACTGCCAACAGCTTATTTTAATTTAATAGAAAATTACCTCTATTACTACTTTAAGGATAAACAAAACTAAGAAAGAACTAATCTAAATCTCCATAGTGTTGAAAATACATGGTCATTTATAGAAGATTTATGCTCCTGGATATCTATTTTAAAAACTCTTCCTATAACAGTATCGATTTTGGATTTTCTCTGTTATTACAAATTCATAATCATCTTGATTTCCTTTTAATTTTTTTGCCTCCTATTTAACTATTTTTTTATCCCAAGAACAAGAGAATATGTCAATGACATTTGCATTCTAATAATTCATGTTTACAGAGGTTATAAATAAATATATATTAATACATCCATGTTATATTATGTGCTATACTCTATCTGCAATGAGAAATCTAACATACAGTAAGCCATATAATGATAGCTCAACAAAGTTCCTTTGTGTTCAAACATTTTAAATTTCTTCCAAGGAGAAAGGGAATTAAACAGATTGAAAAGTTGATGACATCCCCTCTTGAGTCACTGTTTAGGAGAGACTGTGGCTATAGTGTGTGTGTGTCTACACCCAACACGTGTGGTCCAGCACAGCAAGGCCACTCTTGACTTCAGTTCTTGCCACCTGAGGAAGTTATCCTAAAGTCCCAGATACAGGCCTGCCATCCCCTGGGAGCTGTAGTCCAGGTAGCTGCAGCCCGTAACCTCTGTTATTTCAAAAGCAGTTAAATAGGACAGGTGTGTGTACACACATTCACATACTCATATTTATGACATAAAAAGTCTACAAATACCATTAAAACTTTCTTATCTGGTAGCCAAACTTTACCTATCCCCCCAAAAATTTCCTTAAAATAATCAAGATGATATGCTCTTTTAAGCAAGCAAGAAAGAACATATATTGCAAGAAGAATTTCTATTTTGTGAAAACAGACAAGGGGGTTCTCGATAGATAGTAACTGTGGAGAACTGGTTTTTGAATCTCCTCAATATTCCTATTAAAATAAACAAGTGTATGGCATGTACAACAAAATCAGATGACCATTTATCCTCATGAGTGAAAAAAAAGAAAAAAAAGGAAGCAGCTAGAGCCAGGCTTCGAATCCACGCAGTCCCACTTCAAAATAGCCCAAATTCTTACTGACCATGCCATGCTACTAAATGTATGTGAAGTGTTTTAAATCCCCTTGGGCTTGCTTGATCACTTTTGCATAATAATAGTGGTACAAAGAGAGTAGGAAAGTAAGATCGCTTCCTTTTCAATGTGTTCTAGGCATAAATAAAAATAAGCCTTTTAAAGGTAGCTTTCCCTTAGAAATGCCACTTGTGTGTTTGTTTGCTTGTTTGTGTAGTTCCCCTCACCTCCAGTAGAAGCACCGGAATAGGTTTGTGATCATCTAGAAGGGATTGCCCAGGCAGAAGACATTGTTACAAAACATCACCAGAAAGTATTCCTGATCTACAACTTCATGGTGACAAAAAAAGGATTGCTTGAAAATGACTGACTCCAACAATTTAGAGTGTGAATTCTATATTTTGCTGTACAGTGAATGTAAGCATAATTACATATGAACCCATAAAGGATGTACTGTGGAGTTCTTATATAAAGCTGGGATGATGACCTTTTATTAGAAAAATAGTGGAAGATTTTAACCAATATCAATAAAAGAATCGGCATCTAATTTTTCCTTGTTTCAGAGACTGTGTATTTCTCATTGTTGCCTCACAACTTCTCCTTGATTGGCAAGTCTTTGTTTCAGTGTCCTTATTATTCGTTCTTAGTCTGCATTTCAAGACCATAAATCTCACTAATTTTGTTCTTCTTGCAGATGTGCAAAAATACCTGCTGCCTGACTTATTGTTGCAGAAATGGCTTTCTTGTTTTTAAATCTGAGCTTTTTGTGCATCTGTATTCTTATGACCACAGCCTTCTCTTTGCTTCTAGGAATAATGGCGTTTTATTCTTGTGTCTTTGGCAGAAAGAAACACTTACAAATTCATCTATCCTTAACATAGACTCTTCTTTGAGATATATCCTGTGTTGCACCATTAAACTTCCTTCTAGAAACAGTAGTTCAGCAGCATTATTTTCCAATTTACTCATTTGCAGTTATTAATATTAAAACAAAATGGAAGCATCAACATGAGTCTTCAATATATTCTTCTTTCTCACCAAATACGAAGGATATGGCCATAGGGCTTCCTTAGGGGGTTGGCCAGTGTATTAGACATCAAAACTTAAAATTAAGGAGCATGGAACTGTGAGGGCCAAATGCCAGTGTAACATGTCATAGAGTGCCAGATTGGAAAAAGGTAGGTGCTCAGGTTTCAAATCACTATCAGGTTCAATTCAGGCTAGGCAAATGATGGTTCCTGGTTTGCAAACAAGCAAGAATAATACCATGAGGACTTGATGGAGGATTTTCAAAACAAACAGTGGTGAAGAGGCAGCAGAACATGGATCAATCAGCAAACAGCTGTGGGGCTTTTTACATGATTTGAAAGTATTTGTACCTGGAAGATCTAGAAGTGCTTAATGGATGAGGAACAAAATAGACATTGTTTTGGTTTCATTTTTCTTTTTAATTTCTTAAACAAGGAAACCATTTCAATGGCAAGATAATGGTAAGACCTATGCTATAAGAATTTAAATTATGATTTGGCAAGCCAATTAGAAACTATATTTCTGTAATACAAGTAGAGTCAATATAAAAATATAATAATTTAGCTGTTCTTCTCTTATTAGCTACTTTTGGTTAATTTATGTGAGAATTCTGTAATCATTCAGATGTTTGTTTTTCATTTCCAAAAGAAATTTGACTCACCATCAAATTGGTACTAACTGATCAACACTAGGTTGATCACATGGCAGAAATACTCTCTAGGGATTAGGGGGATAGAGGGCAAATCTACAACTAAAGGACACGGGGAGCACTAAAGGGAGGGAAGGGAATGCCTTTAACCCACATTTGGGTGAGGCAAAGACATAAAGTGTAACTATAATGTTTGTACCCTCACAAAACCCTAGAATAATAATAATAATAAAAAAAATTCAGGAGTGGCCTTTGGTGAAAACCATATAACCAAGCCACAAAGTTTTAGTAATCTGAAGGGTACATATAAGTTTAATACATTTACTGCTATAATGTTATTTTAATATTCCATACCTAGAATAGACCAATAGAAATCAATAGAAATAAACATCTGCCAACTAATAATGATAGAAAAAAATTACATTTCTTTTAGAAACATTAATTTTATGAAAGCTGATAAAGTCACACTTAGTAGCGGGCAATGACTTTTGTCAAAGTCATCATATTGGGGTCCCTAAAGTCAGCCTACTGTCTCCCTTCTCTCAGTGTGAGTCAACCGAAAACAGGTGTCTGTGGCATAATGTTGTCAGAGTTTGCTCATTTGTAAAATTCTATTTAAATTTGGCATTTTTGCATTTTTTTGAATAGCAGTACAAAAAGCACTGTTATTACCAGTTGCCAAAACATTTCTGAATCCCAAATTCCCCCTTGTGAATACTCATTATTGTTCTGAAAGGAAGAATTTCAGCTGGTGGCAAAGTGTTTGAATATATCTACATAGAAATAGTCTTACGAGGAACTTAATAAATGTTTTCAGATTATGTAAATGATAATTTCTGATGCAATTTTAAAAAGACATTTTTGTCTGTTCCACCATCTTTATAATAACTTTTGTGTTAGAGGATCGTGCATATTACCAATACCATACAAGTTAATTTTCTATTAAAAATTTTTAGCTATGTATTAAAAAATATAGTTGTATATATTTATGGGGTAGAAAGTCATATTATAATTTTTTGAATATAATGTGGAATCATTAAATTAAGCTAATTAATATATCAATCTCCTCCAATATTTAACATTTTTGATGATGAGAATATTTGAAATTTACTCTCTTAGCAATTTTGAAATGTACAGTACTGAATTATTAGCTATATTCACTATGTTGTACAATAAATCTCAAAAAAAATCAAAATGATTCTTCCTATCTACCTGAGGCTTTGTATGTTGGGCTATCATCTCCCCATTCCCTCAACTCCCAGGCTCTGGTAAGCACCATTCTACTCTCTGGTTCTGTGAGTTCAATTGTTTTAGATTTCACATATAAGTAAGAACAAGTGTTATTTGTCTTTCTGTGTTTGGCTTACTTCATTTAGCACAATGTTCTCCATCCAATGTTGTTGAAAATGAAATAATTTCTTCCCTTTTAAAGGCTGAACAGTATTCCACTGTGTATCTACACCACATTTTCTTTATCCATTCATCCATTGATGGACGTAGTTTGATGTTATAACTTGGCTATTGCGAATAGTGCTGCAATATATATGGGAGTGCAGATACCTTGGTGACATACCAATTTCAAAACTTTTGGGTAAATACCCAGAATTGGGATTGCCATCTCATATGGTACCTTCTCTTTTTAGTTTTTTGAGGAACCTTGATACTATTTTCCACAATGGCTGTACTAATTCACATTCCCACCAACAGTGTATAAGGGCTCCCTTTTCCCCAAATCCTTGCAAACATTTTATCTTCATCTTTTTGGTAATAGCCATTCTAACAGGAGTGAAGTAATCTCTCCATATGGTTTTAATTTGCACCTCCCCAATTATTAGTGATATTACACATCTGAAAATATATCTTTTGGCCATTTGTATGTATTCTTTTGAGAAATGTTTATTCAGATCTCTTGCCCACTTATTTTTTTTATTTCAGCATATTAAGGGGGTACAGATGTTTAGGTTACATATGTTGCCCTTGCAGCCCTTCCCCCCCAAGTGCGAGTTTCAAGTGTGTCCGTCCCTCGGATAGTGCGCATTGCACTCTTTGTGTATGCACATACACGTCCCCTCCTCCCCCTCTCCCGTCCCTCCTGCCCGACATTCAATAGATGTTATTCTAATATGTGCACTTAAGTGTTGATCATTTAATTCCAATTTGATGGTGAGTACATGTAGTGCTTGTTTTTCCATTCTTGGGATACTTCACTTAGTAGAATGCATTCCAGCTCTATCCAGCAGTATAGAAGAGGTGCTATATCGCCATTATTTCTTAAAGCTGAATAGTACTCAATGGCATACATGTACCACATTTTATTAATCCACTCATATATTGATGCACACTTGGGTTGTTTCCACATCTTTGCAATTGTGAATTGTGCTGCTATAAGCATCCAGGTGCAGGTGTCTTTCTTATACAGTATCATTTGTTCTCTTGGGTAGATGCCCAGTAATGGGATTGCTGGATCGAATGGTCCTTCTACTTGTATCTCTTTAATGTATCTCCATATTGCTTTCCACAGATGTTGCACTAGGTTGTAGTCCCACCAGCAGCGTATGAGTGTTCCTATCTCTCCGCATCCACACCAACATTTATTGTTTTGGGACTTTTTGATAAAGGCCAGTATCACTGGAGATAAGTGATATCTCATTGTGGTTCTGATTTGCATTTCCCTAATGATTAGAGATGTCGAGCATTTTTTGTTATGTTTTTTGGCCATTATTCTGTCTTCTTTTGAAAAGTTTCTGTTCGTGTCCTTTGCCCACTTTTCAATAGGGTTGTTTGATTTTTTCTTGTTGATTTTCCCGAGTTCTAAGTGGATTCTAGTTATCAACCCTTTATCGGATTTGTAGCATGCAAAAATTTTCTCCGATTCTATAGGTTGTCTGTTTGCTCTTGTGACAGTTTCTTTGGCTGTGCAGAAGCTTTTTAATTTGATCAGGTCCCATTTATTTATTTTGGTTGTTGCTGTGATTGCCTTTGGGGTCTTCTTCATAAATTCTTTGCCTAGGCCAATGTATAGCAGAGTATTTCCAACATCTTCCTCTAGAATTCTAATAGTTTTATTCCTTAGGTTTAAATCTGTTACCCAGCATGAGTTGATTTTTGTGAGAGGTGAAAGGTGAGGATTCTGCTTCAGTCTTCTACATGTGGCTATCCAGTTTTCCCAGCACGATTTATTGAATAAGGATTCTTTTCCCCAGTATATGTTTTTGTCTGCTTTGTCAAAGTTTAGATGGCTATATGAGGATGGTTTTGTATCTGGGTTCTTAGTTCTATTCCACTGGTCAATGGCTCTATTTTTGTGTCAGTACGACAATCAACTTTCAGCTCTGTCTGCATATCTCAGCCCCAATTTGTATTTATATATATTTTAAATATCTAGTTTCCCTCATTGGTGATTTTTTTTATTTTCTTTTTTAATGGTGAGCTAGGCATTACAGGTAAGAAAATAATTTTATTTCTGACTGACAAATATAAAACAAGCCATTTTTGAAAGAAACAAACAGGAAAAATTCTATCTGAAAGGAAAGATTCAATCAAGACTTAACATTAGAGTTTGGAAGAAAGATATGGTAAAATATTGAAGAAAAAATGCTTCACATATCTAATCATCAGAGAAATGCAAATCAAAAAAAATCACAATGAGATCTCCATTAACTCCAGTGAGAATGGCTTTTATCAAAAAGTCCCAAAACAACAAATGTTGGTGTGGATTCGGAGAGATGGGAACACTCATACACTGCTGGTGGGATTGCAAACTAGTACAACCCCTATGGAAAGTAGTGAGAAGATATCTCAAAGAGCTAAAAGTAGAACTACCATTTGATCCAGCAATGCCACTACTTGGTATTTACCCAAAGGAAAAAAGACATTCTATAAAAAAGATATATGCAGTCAAATGTTTATAGCAGCACAATTCACAATTGCAAAGATGTGAAAACAACCCAAGCGCCCACCAATACATGAGTGGATGAACAAAATTTGGTATATGTATACCGTGGAGTACTACTCAGCCATTAAAAAAATGGTGAACTACCTCTTGTATTATCCTCGATAGAGCTGGAGCCCATTCTTCTAAGTATCACAAGAATGGAAAAACAAAGACCACGTGTACCACCATTAAATTGGTAGTAACCAATCTTACGTGTACATATGGAAGTAACATTCATTGGGCAGGTGGGAAGGGGGAGGAGGGAGGGGTAAACTCACATCTAACAGGTGCGGTGCACGCTGTCTGGGGGATGTGCACACTTACAGCTCTGACTCACGCAGTGTAAAGACAATTTATGTAATGAAAGCATTTGTAGCCTCGTAACATTCTGCAGTTAAAAAAAAGTTCACTTTATAAAATGGAAAGAAAATGAAGAATGGAATGCAATCTGCTTTGATTGTATAAAAATTGTCTAAAAATTCATTTCATTGTTTAAAAATTCTAACCTTCCATTCATATGTTTTGCCTTCGGTGATGTTAAACAATTAACTCCATGTGTATAAGCCACATTAATCATAATGCTTGCACTTGAAAGTTTTATGTTTTATTTTGGCTTACATTGCATTTTCTTTTTATTTTTAACAAGTTGATTTGCTGGCAAATAAAATGTGTCTTAGGGAATTGTGTTATTTGTATTGTATTATCAATATCTGCTTGAAATAGAAACCTTATAAATCTCTCATTTGAATTAATTCTGTTTAAAATTTTCATTTTGTTTTGTTCTTATTGACATTTAAGATCTGAAAATCAGATTGGTATATGACCCCAAAATTCTAAACCCACACAAACTTAGGACATTCACACACCACTATTAAGCTCTCTCTACTGAGGTTTGAGGGAGAAGCAATCATTTGGTGACAAAAATGAGGGAAAAAACCCAAGGTTATTCTTAATCATTTAAAAAGTAATCGCAAATTCTTAAAACTTTCAATGTGAATAACTCTGTCATCACTACTCACAATTCCTCTGTAGATCCACTGAGTAAGTCACTCAGAGGCCACACACCATCTCTCTTGAGAAGGCATCATGCTGCCTAATGAAATGCGATGAGGCATTTCAAGAATAAAGTGTCAAGATTTTAACCTGGGCAGCTGGCAGCCACTATATGTAATGATGTTAATGGAATGGCCTGTGCCTTAGTTCTTTATTTCTACTTTTAAAAAGTCCTTTTACAGCAACCCCAAAGTGGGTAGGTCATCCACTACTAGCAGATACTTAACATCAATTATTTCAGATATCTTTTTTTAAAATCCTGACACTTTGAGAGAAACAAATAAAAAAAGCAAGAAAAATAGTAGCAGAGGCTTCCCACCCATTTATTATGCTAACATACCAGAAAACCACTTCACTTGCCAAAATTTGACCTTCTATGTGGCAGCTAATTAGATTTAGAACTATCTTTCTTTAACCTGTTCTGATTTGATTTTCATATTATGAAATGCTAATAATGACAGAATATTGCAGTGCATCCTCTACCTATCTGTGCATAGTTCATATTTGGCTTCTGCTTATATCAAGAACATTGCCTATTAAGAATTATACATTTAATTCTTTTCATAAGAAACAAAGCCAGTGCTTTGAAAATCCACTTTTTGACCTGTGTGAAGTAAAATGAAGATCTCAGTGTCTAATGTTGGTGTAAATGAGAAACTTATCTAATAAATGCTAATTGTTACCTTTGGGGCTTTCTTGGCTCCCAAGTTTATTCCTGACTTCATTTCTACTAACAATATTCTTCACTGTTAGGAAAAACCCACCCTAACATTTTTTTTTTTTGAGACAGAGTCTCACTCTTTTGCCCGGGCTAGAGTGCTGTGGCGTCAGCCTAGCTCACAGCAACCTCAAACTCCTGGGCTCAAGCGATCCTCCTGCCTCAGCCTCCCGAGTAGCTGGGACTACAGGCATCT
>CAUYRB010051535.1:0-16092 GCA_963574695.1 Propithecus perrieri | reverse complement strand
CTGATAAGCAGAAACGAACACTCCACTCTCACCCCACCCCCTGGGACAACACATGTTTCAGGGTTATCATTAAATACGTAGTAATGATGGACATATTTGAAACACGGACTCCGGTGGGGGGGAGAACCAAGGGCAACACACGTAACCTAAACATCTGTACACCCATAATTTGCTGAAATAAAAAAAAAAAAAAAAAAAAAAAAAGGTGAAGGGTGTCTTCCTTCTCCCCTCTCTCTGTTCCTCTCCCCTTCTTCCTCTCCTTTCCTACCATCCCTTTCCCCCTAACTCAGCTCCTATGTGTAATCAAAGCCACCCTGATCATTCACCTGTTTGCACTCCAGTTCCAGAGGTTTCTTTGACTCCTGTGGAAGCAGTAACTGCTACAAAAGGAACACAAGTGGTGAGAGTACAGGGACCTAGAGAAGCTAGAGCTTAACTTCATTAAAACATTTTTAAATTTATCTTTAAACAATTGACAGATAAAACTATTCAATACATGATTTTTAAGATACATTGTGAAATGAGTAAATTCTAGCCAATTAACATATGGCATTACCTCACTTATTATTTTTGTGGTGAGAACACACTCTTAGCATTTTACAAGAATACTATATATAAACTATATATAATCGTGTTATATAATAGATCTCTTGAACTTATTCCTCCTAACTAAAATTTTGTATCCTTTGACCAAAATCTCCCCAAGCCCACCCCCTACACACAAACCACCCCAGCACCTGGTAACTACCATTCTATTCTCTACTTCTATGCGAACTGCAGATAAGCTATCCTGTCCTGAGATGCCACGAAAAAAATTCATTTATTATTATTTGACTTACCTGTGGTGGAAATTCCAGGAGCAATGGTTGTTTCAGATGCTTCATTGGTGGTACCTAAAATGAGCAAGGGAAGAGCAATAAACCTTTTCTGGTTTGAAAAGAGCATGTCCCCTGAGACACCTCCCCATGGAACAAGAGTGTCAAAGCACCTGGAGCATACCAATGCATCTACTAACACCAAGCTCGTGCCGCTGCCATTGAAACATTAAGAGGTTCTATCTTAGCAACTTCTTGCTCACAGAGGTGAACTGAATGTTTTCCTATGACCCTGATAAAGTTTTCACTTCTGAGTCCCCCTTCTCTAAGTGACAAGTGCTTTTCTCACACTTAACTGTTTTACTTCACATAACTTGGTTTCCTTGTTCTCCTATATTAGTTTGGAGGTCGCAGGAATAGAAGTTATAAGATAGAGAAAACGAGAAAATGTCTGTGATGGCCGAGATTTCAGCCTCGTCTCTCTCCTCTAACCCCACAAACCCAGAACAAAAAGATAACTTTAAATGGCCAGAAAAGATAAATTCTCTAATGAGATTCTATCCCATTTCCTGGGCCTCTATCTTTATCCTCAATATTCCCCTATGTTGAAGCAACAGTAGGAGTCATTAATGAGAAACCAACAGATTTAAACCACTGACACTCATTTACACCTAAGAAAGGCAAAGGAGAATGAGGTAGGTACAACACAGCTGCTGTATCTATGCTGATGCGACTGCAGTCAGTTCCAAAAGAGGGATCTTATTTTTCTAGTCTTAGACACGTAGCGTTACTTACTAAATATTTATTTACCTGTGCTGGAAACTCCAGAAATAGCTGTTGTGCCAGAGGCTGTGCCATTGGTGCCTGTAATAAGAGGGAAGGATAAGTCTCACCAAGTTTTTCTCGTCTTAAGAAAAATATGGTATTGTCAAGTTCTCCTGTTTGTCTGAAGCAATAGAAAACAATTTGACATATTTTCTTGCACCAAATGTTAGGCCTGGCATGTTTTCCAATGTACTTTCATGATTGCATGTTCACGAAAATATGAGGGAGAAAAGTCACAATTGCCTCATAGATCTCAATTCTCTAGATCTAGAATCATCTAGACTGATTACTAAATTAGAGAATGTTTTTCTTACATGCATATGATTTACTTCCAGTAAAGTTTTCTAGAGTAAATGTAGTAAGAGGGAGAATTTCTCCAGGGGAAGAAAACCAGAAAAACAAACTGACTAAACTTGTGATCAAGGGTTAGGCATCTTAATCAAAGCCTTATTTAGCAAAACTACTTGCATCTATTCTAGTAACCTCTACTGACCTTCTTGGTTGCTGGTGACTCCCGTTGATCCTGTGGTGTTGTCTGACAAAATAGGGAGTAAAGAAATGATGTGTCTAGAGAATTATATCTATAATATGTCCTTTAGGAAAAACTGGAGAGTTAATCTAGGTTCACCTTATGATCTGCTATTAAAGGAAAAGCAACCACTTCTTAGCCATATTCATTTTCAAAGTCTGAGCAATCGCTGAGAGAGGTATGGAACTATGCGAAGCGAACTATCATTCAAAATCTGTATATAGTAAAAGCAAATGGAAAAATTATTAAGAATCAAAAATCCTGCAAAACTTACCTAATGCCATTTTTGCTTCAGTGGTTCCAACTCCTTTCAAAGTTGTAGCCTCTATGAGAGCAAAGGAGGAAAATTGAGAAGATGGGGAGTTTGTTAATATGCAAATGATATGGCAGTATATGACCCTGTCCCTACAGCCATTTAAAGGAGTATTCCTTTTACTACCTGATTTACCTGTTCTGAAACCTCCAGGTGAAGCTGTAGTTCCAGAGCCTGTCCCAGTGGAACCTGGGATAGGAGAGAGAAGAAAGAGGGAGCAATGTCTTTCTTATTGAATAGGGATCATGACTTAGGACAAATCCATATGTTTCTGTGAAACAATGGATTTCTTATTCCAGGAGGTGAAATAAACATGCTTTTCCCTATTCTTTTATGTTCTTGTGGTAAGCTGCATCTTCTGGGATCCTTTTCCAGAGTTAGTGTCATGGAGACAGAAGCCTTCCCAGTCCTTACCTTTTTTGATTCCCCAAGCTCACCTGCTTGATTTCCAGGCAGTTGGCTTCCTGGAATTATGCTGGTGACTCCTGAAGGTTAAAAAATGGAAAGAATTTTGAATCTTGATATTTTAATTCTTTCAAGTTTCCCTCTTCTCCTTTCAAAGTTGTATAACTATGAGGCTAGAGTCCCTGAAAAATGAAACATTCAAACAACTACAAGTTCCCAGTAAATTCTGGCTGATACTGTTTGAGATTCTGAATTTCTAAATTAGAGGCAATGTGGTCTCCTGGTCATAGTGTGGTACATTCCAGTGCTCCCATACTCTGAGTTATGCTAAGTCAAACACATTGGCAATTGCTGAACCCAAACTGCTCCCCTTTCCAGGTTCCTTTATCCACTCTTTATAGATACTGGTGAACCCAAGAATTCTGTTTTCTCATTCTACATGATTATACTACACAAATTTATCAGCATCCATAGTTTCAAATATCATTTGTGAGAAAATGACTGACAAATCTCTAACTCCAGTTTTGGCTTCTCTTCTGGGCTCTAGTCACCCTCATCAGCTCTGCTGGGCACAACTACCTGGAAACCTGAAAGCAATTCAAACTCAAGCTATCAGAATCTGATCTCAATACATCTGTCAATTAGCATTTTTTTACTCCAGTATATTCCCAAACATAGTGGATGGCACCATCATGCATCCACCCAAGCACCCATGCCATGAACTAGGACTCATCCAAACTTCTTCCTCTCCTTCATCCTCTCAACCACATTAGTTGATTCTAACTGGCTAACAACACTCCTGCCCCTGCTACCCCATGTGACTGCCTTATTTCAGTACCTAGTCATCTGTCACTTTAAGCAGACTCCAAACTAGACAACATGCCTCCACCAACCCTTCTTACTCTCCTTCATATCAATCTTCTTTCTACCTTGTGACTAATTAATCCAATTTGGGCATGGCAATCAACCTGCCTAAAACCTTGCAATTGCTCATCATTGCCCATAGAATCAAGTTTTAAATTTTTTATGTTATAACTAAACCCTATATTATAATATTCTCATTATAGAATACAGAATTGTGGAGTTGATCTCCTTCTTCCCCTTCATTTTAAAACATTTCTGTCTTAAGTTTGCCATCTCAAAGCTCCAAAAAACCTCCTAGTATCCTCTCTTGCAATGCTTTCCCAACATCTGGGTTGTATTCCACAAGCACACTGTATTACAGTTACCTGAACATTCCAGGCTATTTTACATCCCCATCCTTTTTAATATAATAGAGAAAATATTCCTTTCCTTGAATAAATTAAAAATCTCTATGTAAGATTCCCCCCACCCCAAATGTCTTAATTTTATTTCAGTCATCTTCATTTATCTGGGTTGGAAACCTCTTGGTTACTGGTGACTTTACCTGATATAAGAGTAGTGCCTGCAAAGACAAGTATGGAAATATTTTACCTAAAAAGACTCCTGTCTCCATTGAAGTATTTACTTCTGGGAAGCTATGTCTTAATAAAGCTGCATCTAATTAACTCTTTAGTCCAGGGAATTCCAGAGCATTGATATGACCAACCCAATTGACTCTACTATTAATAAAATCTTCAAATGAAAAGTTTTATCATCTCTGGTCAGAGGCAAAATGCCACCAGTAATCAATGAAATCCCAACAATCTGCAATGCAGCGACGTGTTTGTATTTTACTCCCAGTGGCATTGTTGCTTAGCACTGAAGTTGTAGTTCCTGGGAGTAAAAAATAAATAAAATGAGGTGATTTTAAATTTGAAATCTAGAAAATATTTTGTGTTGTTATAGAAGACATATTCTCAAAGAAGACTGCTTTTTGCTGAGATACTAGTAAGAGCTTTCTTTGGTAGCTTTGACTACTTCCTGTTGGAATTTCCAGCAACAAATGTGATGAAAGAAGCTGCTCCAGTGGAATTTGAAATGAAAATAAGATTTGGGATGGATAGATTACGAAATAGACAAAGAAATCATAGTAATGATTTTTTTGTCCCTAGAATAGCATAGACTTGGACAAATTTACATGTTTCTTATAAGCAGTAAAATGGTTTCTTTATGCAAAGAGAAGCAAAAACCATGTTTTCTCACAGAGTTTCTCATTCCTCTAAACCCAATATATGGCAAAACTCTCATTCTGGAGCTCTTTTTCTATGGTTAAATATTTTGGAAAGTGCTTTTCATCTGCTCACCTGTTTTACTTCCTGTGACTTGGCTCCCTGGTGCTTTAGTGGGGATTCCTTGGAAGTAGGGGGTGAATTGTAAAAATTGAATTTGTTAGAACCTTAGTCATGAGGATAAACCCATGAGAATACATTTATACTCAACAGAAGTCCATGATGGGTGAATTAAACATCTCTACTAACCAGGACTGGAATTTTCTGGGCCCCTGGAAACTCCAGATGATCCTAAAGTAGTACCTACAAAAGCAAGATGGATAAAGGATTGAGAGCAACAACACATCATTCCTAATTTCATAAAACCACATCTAAAAGGCTGGTGTGCAAAGAAAAATCAGTCTGAAGAGCAAGGGCCAAAGATGATTTACTTGACATATATCTCTTCAAATGAAATACAAAACCCTGTTTCAGCCTCACTTATTCATCATCTACCACAAACTCAAGCAGAGAATTGTTGAGAACCCAAAAGGCTGAAAGAGTATACCACTTACCAGTTGCCATTGCAACTGCAGTGGTAGTAGTTTCAACTTCTATAGAAGTTATAGCCTCTGAGAAATAGGAGAAAGTGGTAAAGAATGCAGACATTTAGAAAAATGTGTAGTAGTATTACTTTATGTAATATCCCTGTGGGAGACATCAGGTCCTCTGAAGTTCACAGAGGCAGGTTTCCCCAACTCTTTCATGACTTACTTGTGTTGGAATTCCCAGGTGCAATGGTTGTACTAGTAGTTTTCCCAGTGGTAATTAAAACCACAAGACGATAAAATCAATTTATGAATTATTTTACCTAAAACTTGGATTTAGTTTATAACAATGGGTTTCTTGAGTGAACTTTATATCAGGAACTTTCTTGCCTTAAGTGATACATCACACGTGGTCTCTATTATACCATTGCATTACAAATACATAAAGGGCAGTTCACAGGGAGTAAAGTGTTAATATCCTGGCAATTTGTACTCAAAGAGATTGAGTAAAATTTCCACTAAGTTCACTATTGCCAACATGATTTATCTTAAGATGAAGAGAAAAATATTTTTTGACTACTTGCACACACCTATTTTAGTTCCAGCCTTGGTGGTTCCACTACCTCCCAAAGCAGTTGTGGCCTCTATGTGAAAGCAAAAAAGGAGAAGAGAAGTAAATTCAGATCACCTAACTGAGAAACATTTGGTGGTACCCCCAGGGTATGTCAGGGAATGTGTATGTTGTGGGGAGGGGTTGTAGGAGGGACTATTGATATACCTGTGTTGGAACTTCCAGAGGCAACTGTTGTGCCAGAGACTACACCAGTGGTGCCTAATGCAGAGGGGAGAGAAAGAGAATCCAAATAGTGATGCATTTACCATCCCAAGAAGAGCATGGGCAACAATGATTGTCTATGGCTCGAAAGTAGCAGAAGATCCTTCTGGGCTACTCTGTGAAGGTGAAGTGCATTCTCTATTTTTAAACTCAGAGCCACAATAAACTCATTAGCTCATGGTCCAGCCTTGATTATTTGCTTCCCAGGGATTAAATGTTAGAAAGCTCAGGGCCTTTCCCATGGTTACCTGTTTCATTTCCAGGGCTTGACCTCTTGGACGTGCCAATGGTAGCTTTTAATGACAAGAAATAGAAACAATATTTGTATAAAGGTATTCCACTGTATTCAATTAACAAACTTGTAACTTCTTAAATCCAAAATATAATAGACCTAAACCTCCAGAGTTACTTCCATTGCCTCTGCTTTCCTAAATAGAGCTATATAGATTTTACTGTCTCCATATGCTCTGAGGTAATAGCTTGAATGTGAAGAGGGGAACCTTTCTGGACTCTGAGCCTCTTCAGAATTACGGTATAAGGGTTTCTCTTAGGTGAAGTGATATTTTTATAATATAAGCTTTGTCTAACAATGGTCTCTCTGAAAACGCAAAAGCCAAATAGAAATTATTGGGAACTCAAGAGTTACCAATTCCACTTTCATAGGCTCCTTTCTATGGAAGTTGTAACTTCAGAGAAGAAAAAGAAAGACATCATAGCACCTGTTTCCTTATTGACTCACCTGTGTTGGAACTGCCAGGTGAGATGGTGCTGCCAGGGACCACTCCAGTAGTACCTAAAAGGAAAAAAAAAGGAATAGTATCATTATGTCAATTTCATACCTACAATAAGAGCAACATATTCTAGAATAGGACTGGGGACACTACATAATTCTTTATTATGTGAAAAGACCATTTCTAGGGATAACTTGTTCCACAGCTGTTGTGTGTTTGCTCATGTAATGAATGCTTCATTCTTGATATAAACTTGGTGGCAGGGGAGGGTGCAACATGGGGTAGTGGTGGAGCCTTAGTGATAACACCCCTTTGGGCTCATGGACAACAAAACAAAGATATCCTCCTTTACTTACCTGGTTGAATGTTAGTGACTTGGCTACCTGACACTCCTAGAAGAAGAAACAAAGCAGGACTGATTACCCGTTAAATTTCCATTTAGGTAAAATACTGATACTAGAAATTTTAGTGTTCTAGAAAAGTTTAGATATGTGGCAAAGGAATCTCATAGTATAGTGTAGTAATAGTATGGTGTCATGGTTAAGAGGATGGACTCCGGAGTCAGATGGCCGGAGTTGCAATGTGCTGTTCACTTGCTGTGTGATCTTGGGCAAGTTACCCAAGGTAACTTGAACCATAGGTTTCTCATCTATAAAATTTTTGAAAACAATAATGAGAAGGATGTAGACTAGTGCCTGGCACATAGTTCATTCTAGAAAGCTGTTAGCACCATATTGCTATTGTTGCAAGTGAAAAGAGAAGAGGTTAGAAAGCTTGTGTACTCACCTGTACTCATTCCACGTCCTGTGGTTCCACCACCTCCAATGGATGTTGTAGCTTGTAAGAGAAAACATAGAACAATGTGAGGTGACCAGGATTTAGTATTCTGAGGAAAGTTAAGGGTGCACTTTTCTTGGTAACAATACCAAGAGAGACTTTACTATTAGACCCCATGCTGTGGAGGGTTCTCACTAGCTGGTCGGCTCACCTGTGTTAAAACTCCTAGGTTCAAGTGTGGTGCCAGAGGCCAGCCTAGTGGTGCCTGCGACAAGAAGGACAGTGGTGACTTTTCCTCTCACGGGGGAGGGACTGGGTTGGCAGGGAATCAACTTGTCTTTTGAGTTTGTCCCGCACCCCCAACTGGTGGTGAATTTTGTGTTTTCTTGTGTATAGTTTTAATCCCAAATCAAAGATGCAAATTCCTCAACATAGGACCCCCCCCATTTTGGGAACTTAATCACAGTCATCAATTGGCCCCCTTTGCTGCCATATTTACCTATTGTGCTTCCAGTTCCTTGTTTTATTGACCCTCTAGTGGTAGCTCCTAAAATGATGAAAATAGGAAAAGTTTTGAGGGTAAAGGTAGACTCCAATTATTGGGATAACTACTATCCATTTCAGTCACTTTTGTGCTCATGGAAGAATATACTGTGTGAGGTAAGTTTTCTTTGTTCATTTCAGCCTTCTGTTTACCTGAAATAGAACGCTCTGAGCCTGTAGTTCCTTCTGTGATACCTACAATGGGAGGAAAAAACATTCCAGACCATTATCACTTCCACTCTCATTTGAAGGGATCTTCATATGCGAGGCTGGGCTCTGGATATGGAAGGACTTTAAAAATCTTCCCAAACTGATTGGAAATCAAGTTTCAAAAGTAAACATTATTGATCTTAGATGATAGTTCCTACAAAGCTCCTCCCAAAGAAACTATCCTACTAAACAGCAAAGTATAATTGTAATTTATCACCCAACAGTCACACATACACACTCTCACACATACACCATTAATTCTCACCTGTTTTCCACCCTGCTGTAGTGGTTCCACTGACTCCTGTGGAAGTTGTGGCTTCTGGAAGAAAAAGAAACAGGTAAAGGATGGGAATTTAAGAAGAAGAAAATATATACTGCGATAGTCTTACATGAGAAGAGTAATGTGAAAGACATCTCTGGTCACCTTATTTCCAGAAGGGGCATTTTCTTCCAAGCTTGTTACCCTACCTGTACTGGAACTTCCAGGTGCAACAGTTGTGCTCAAGGCCACACCAGTGGTGCCTGAAATGAGAAGGCCATGGTATCATCACGAAGAATGCACTGAGGCAATCTAGGTAGCAATGAAATGTATATCTCCAGAGCCACATTATTCAGCAATGCTCCATGCATTGTCCAGCTCCAGGAGACACCACTCACATGCACAACTTAGCTACAAGGCAGTCCCATGAGCATGTCCTTTCCTTGGCCTTTCTGCTCCTTGACTAAACCATATATTTTTCCCATGTATCAATTATCTCATTCATTCAGTAAATATTAATTGAGCCCTGTTGTACTCACCATCAAATTGGTATTAACTAATCAACACATAAATGCACATATCAGAACAACATCTATTGGATGCTGGGGAAGGGGGAGGGCGGTGGGAGCAGGGGGGAGGAGGGAGGAGGGGAGGGGTATTTGTATACACAAGGAGTGCAATGCACACTACCCGAAGGATGGACATATTTGAAACACGGACTTGGAGGGGGGAGAAACCAAGGGCAACACACGTAACCTAAACATCTGTACCCCATAATATGCTGAAATAAAAAAAAAAATAAAAACATAAAGTATATCTAAAAAAAAAAAAAAAAGATACGGTGCTGATGACAGTGGCTGGATTATTCTCTCCTCAGCCTACTTATAACTTTCTGAATGTAAAAAGCATGGCAGATGTGTCACATGGGACCACACCTATAGTCATATTTAGTGGGAATTGGATATTTATGGGATCCTTGTTGAAGGACTGGACAAAGGCCACCATATTGGTACAGTGAGTCCCAAGCTGTAGCTGATAGAACTGAACTGTTTGGATCTGTAGATCTGATGCAAAAGAAACAGATCCAAAGTAATCTATGGTATGCTGGGCCAATTGTTAATATTTTCACCGTTTTAGGACTGTAAACTGGAGAATAATGAAATGATTTGGCAGTTAGAGACAGGACTTAACACAGAAAGGATGCACAGAGAAATTCCATGATGTAGAAGCAGTAAAATGAGAAATAATGGCAGGCCGAAGTTACGATGTAACAGAAACTAAGAGTAAGTGGAAAATATGAGATAGAGAACTATAGGGAATGGACAGAAAAAAAAAAACATTGAGAAAAAGGAGAAGACAACAGAGAAAAGCTAGGGCATTTTGCATAAGAGAACCACAGGGAAGCTGATAATTTCTGAAGTTGCTCAGGTCATTGGTGGCTTGCCTGCCTCAGATCCGTTCCTATTTGGAATAGTTTCCTGTGACTGCCATAGCAAGTTACCAAAAACTTGGGGGCTTATAACAAGAGAAACTTGTTTTCTCACAATTAAGGAGGCGAGAATCAGAAATCAAGGTGTCAACAGGGCCATGCTTCTCTGGAGGCTCTGGAGAAGAATCCATTCCATGCCTCTGTCACGTCCTGATGGCTGCAGAGGGCCCTTGGTTTGTGTGTCACTTAAATCTCTACCTCCATCTTCACATCGCCATCTCCTCTGTACGTGGTGGGTGTCTAATCTCCCTCTGCCTTATGCTTCTGAGGACACTTGTCATGGCATTTAGAGCCCATCTGGATAATCCAGGATAGTCTTATCATCTCAAGATCCTTAACTTAATAACATCTGGAAAAAACAGTTTTCAAATAAGAAAACATTCACAGGTTCCTGGGATTAGAGTGGGAATATATTAAATATCTTTGGGAGCTATTATCAGCCTACTACGTTATTCATGTAACTCTTTACAAAAAAGCTCGCTTTTCTGAAGGAGGCTTGACTCTGCTAGGGTGGCTTGTCAGAAGTAAAACAAGCACGGGAAAGTTAGGTGTCACTCAGTGTTCCACAAGTGGCACCACCCTCTAGCCCTCACGTTTAAAGGTCAGGGGCACAGTGGGGGTATAATATGCACAGGAAAAGAAAGAGGACCATGGCTCCTCTTGACAAAGAAATCATGAATAGTTCAGAGCTTATCCATGAAAATTTCAATATAGTCCCCAAATGTTAATATTTATATTCATAGATATGGCATTTGGAAAAGAAAGCATCAGAATTCTCTTGCACTAAATTAATAAAATATCTGCTGTTTGGCTATCAATAATTTACATATGTTTATTCAATAAACATTTAGTCATTATCTATGGTTTTCCAGGTTCCATGCAAAGCCCTCAGTTGCAAATTTGAAAAATTAAATCCCTTCTTCAAGTAGCTCACCACCTGGTAAGAAAAAGTCACATACCAGCAAGGACGTCTGATACATTCAGGTATGTGCTCAGGTAGAGAGAGCAGAAGAGAGGAAGGGCTTGATGGCTTGGAGGGAGTAAGGAAGAATTTGTTGGTTGCGTGACTTTTGGAGGAGGGGGCAGCAGTGGGTAGAGAAAATTTAAGGAACACAGGAAAGATCTGCTCAAGAGAATACCTTCTGCAGTCATCCCTGATGCTTAAATCCCACAATTATAATTTTTTTTTTTTTTTGGCTTAAATTCTATGTAACTGGCCGGGCGCAGTGGCTCACGCCTGTAATCCTAGCACTCTGGGAGGCCGAGGCAGGCAGATCGTTTGAGCTCAGGAGTTTGAGACCAGCCTGAGCAAGAGCAAGACCCTGTCTCCACTAAAAAAATAGAAAGAAATTAGCCGGACAACTTAAAATATATAGAAAAAATTAGCCAGGCATGGTGGCACATGCCTGTAGTCCCAGCTATTTGGGAGGCTGAGACAGGAGGATTGCCTGAGTCCAGGAGTTTGTGATTGCTGTGAGCTGGCCTGATGCCACAGCACTCTAGCCAGGGCAGCAGAGTGAGACTCTGTCTCAAAAAAAAAAAAAAAAAAATTCTATGTGACCTAGTAAAGACCTCAAAAGAACACTTCATAGGTTATCAATTATTTATACTTTTATAGTAAATAGTTTATTGGGTCTTTTCATGGCAAGTTTTAAGGGGAGCTGGGTAGAGAGTAAATGGGATTAACAGCAACTGCCTATGTGTGCATGTGTATGTGTGTGTGTGTGTGTGTGTAAGGGTCAGTGCAAAGGGAGAAGACACAAATTATTGTACATTGACTATGTTCTGGTACTCTGCATAGTATTTGATATAATCTCAATTAATATCCTCAACAAACGTGTGAGGTGTGTATTTTTATTTTATTTCTTCAATTTTATGGGTAAATAAAGTGAAACTCGGAAGAGGATTAACTTACTCAAAGTCACACAGCCAATAAGTGGCTAACCTGATGTTTTAACTTACTCTGTCAAGGAAAGATAGTTCAACTGGGAGAAAAGATTGTGCAAGGCTACAAAGGCGTGAAAGAATATGGCATTCTAGAGAATGCCGAATAATCCAGTATACTTCAGTAAAGATAAAAAAGAGAAGTTATAGGAGACGAAGATGAAAAGACAGAAAAGGGTTAGCTAACAGTGATTATTTGCCATTTGAGAATTACAGAATTGAATACAGTTTTCTCCAAGTTTTAGGAATATTCAGTGGAATCTTGCCCCAAGCAGGTCAGCAATCAATCAGTTGGCAAATCTTATTGTTTCCTCTATTTCCCATGTGTATCCTGTTGTCATCTATAGATACCCTACTTTAAAATGTTATAACTCCTTGTCTGGACAATTATAATAGTCTCTCTACCTGTATCTTTCCACCAGTTTCATTTACTTCTCATTCTTCCTTAATAATATTGTAGGATTGGAACACTCCCTTTTACAAAGAATGCCTCATATATATATGTTTATATATAAATATTAATATAAATTAATAAGCTCTATTTTTTAGAGCAGTTTTAGGTTCACAGCAAAATTGAGAGTTACCATATACTCTCTGTCCTCATATTTGCACAACCTCCCCTACGATCAACATTCTCATCACAGATTGTATATTTACTACAATCAGTGAACCTACATTGATGCACCGTTATCAGCCAAAGTTCATAGTTTACATTAGAGTTCATGCTTGGTGTACATTCTACAAGTTTTCACAAACATGATGACATGTAGCCACCATTACAGTATCACACAGAATAGTTTCACTGCCCTAAAAATCCTTTGTGCTCAGTCTATTCATCTCTCCCTCCCACACACCCCTGGAAACCACTCATCTTTTTACTGTCTTCATAATTTTGTTTTCTCTTTAATCTCCTATAGCTGGAATCATACAGTATTTAGCCCTTTTAATTGGCTTTTTTCACTTATTTACATTTAAGTCTCTGCAATATCTTTTTATGGATTGATGGGTCACTTTTTTATTGCTGAATAATATTCCATTGTCCTGAGGTACCATAGTTTATCCATTCACTTACTGAAGAATGTCTTCCACATTTTGGTGATTATGAATGAAGCTGCTATAAATATCCCTGTGTAAGTTTTTGTGTGAGCCTAAGTTTTTTAATTCAGTAGGTAAATACCTAGGAGTAAAAATGCTGGATTGTATAGTAAGATTATGTTTAGTTTTGTGAGAAATTGTCAAACTGTCTTCCAAAGTAGCTAAGCCATTTTGCATTTCCACCAGGATTGAATAAAAGTTCCTATTGCCCCATATCCTCACCAGCATTTGGTGCTGTCAGTGTATGGATTTAGCCATTCTAATAGGTGTGTAGTGGTATCTAATTGTTATTTCAATTTGCATTTCCCTAATGACATATGATGTGTGGAGCATTTTTTCAGTTGCTTATTGCCTTCTCTACATCCTCTTTGGTGAGGTGTCTGTTCAGATAGTATGCCTATTTTTTAACTGTGTTGTTCATTTTCTATTGTTGAGTTTTAGTAGTTTTTGATATATTTTGGATAACAGTACTTTATAAGATGTCTTTTGCAAATATTTTCTTCCAGTCTAGCTTGTCTTTTCATTCATCTTCATTTATATTTAATTAATCTTGTTGAACATATATCAGTAATCTAAGTCATTTTTAAATGTCTTTTAGGAGAGGTAGCATGTCAAATAAAAAATAGTAAAAATATTTAAATTCCTACTAAAGTTTAAATCCGTCACTCTGGAAGTTAAGGATATTCATTGTTCAGTACAAGACTATGTTTCTAGTCTTATCAAGTATCAGCCACTTAGACCACTTACACTTTTGTATCAGCCAAATGGACCTTTCTTTCCTGGAACTCAGACATGGCTGAAAAGAGTGTAA
This sequence comes from Propithecus perrieri, assembly GCA_963574695.1. Lineage (NCBI taxonomy): Eukaryota > Metazoa > Chordata > Mammalia > Primates > Indriidae > Propithecus > Propithecus perrieri. The sequence continues at coordinate 1,852 of CAUYRB010051535.1, read as the reverse complement.
ATTGGCACACCAACTATGGTTGGCAATTTGACATTGCACAAACAAAACAAAACAAAACAAAACAAATCACACAAAAACCCACATTTAAAAAAACCTGTTTTGCTCTAGCAATTCTCTTCTAGGAAAAAATCTTAAGGAAATAGTGGTTGTATACAACCTCATTGTCTCTCTACTTTTCTTTTTCTAATGGTGTTTGTTGTATTGTAATACATTGTAGTGAAAGCCATTGGTTGCTTATTCAATCTATTAACTCCTTCCCTACAATTTTTGATTTATATTCAATAATCCATGTTGCCCCTATTGATTCATGACTAACATTTTCCTGCTCCCAGTCCTGTAGTTGAGCCTTGTTGGTCTTAGGAAAATCCTTTTTTTCCACTGATTAATTTAGAAATACTGGCCTCAGTTAACCCATTGAAAGCCTTTCTCTCATCATAGAAAATAGTTCATAAATGAGTATATGAGACATAAGAGGAAGTTGTTGGGGACGCTAGAAAAGGTAGTTTATATTCTTCTGGGTGTTGCTGTGTTTGGATGTGAGGAGCAGAACTGATGGTATCTTTCTTTTCTCACCAGCCAGAGGACTAAGCAAGCCCTTTGAGAAGAGAAGAGCCAAGAAGATTCAGAAAAATGGAGCCTCAGCTCTGATTGCGCCACAGCTAACCAGTTTGCCCTACCTGTGGATTTTAATCAGTTATGTGAGCCTGAGCCTTAACGAGCCACTTAATGTTGTTTAAGCAGTTTGAGTTGGATCTTTTTTTTCTTTTGGTTGAATCCATCAAAATTGATACTTTACAGAGGGAAAAATGACAAATATCCTAAGTATTCACTGATAGAGAATTGGTTAAATAATTGCCACTGCAATGGAATAGTAAGCAGGAATTAAAAGTGACACCGTAGAAGATTTAATGACATAGAATGAAACTCATAATATTTTTGTATATAAATGAATAAAGGCTATATATATTATAATCAATTTTTGCCTAAAAATCTATATTTACAATGAAAATTATGTGAGGACTTGAAGAGTACTTAATACAGCATCCAGAATATAGTAAATGTGCAGTAAATATTAGACGTTATTATTTTTGTTTTTAAAATGTTCACAGTTGTATGTGATGGGATAATGGATAGCATTGTCTTAACTTGGCCTATCTGTATTTTCTCAATGAGACACATTTCATTCTGTAATAATAAGAAAAAACTTATATTTCAAAATGGTTTAAATCTTAAGGTACTACTGTATATTCACTATCAATTTTGAAGGATCAATAGATCACTATAATCACATCATAAAGAATTCTAGTTTTTCCAGATTTATTGAGGTATAATTGATGAATTAAAACTATATTTATTTAGGTGTACAATGTGATAATTTGATATATGTATACATTATGAAATTACTACTACAATGAAGCTGATTAACGTATTTATCACCTCACATAGTTACCATTTTGTGTGTTTGTGGTGAAAACACTTAAAATCTACTCTCTTAGAAAATTTCAAGTATACAATAAGAACTATTAATTATAGTCATTATACTGTACATTAGATCCCGATAACTTATCCACCTTATAACTGAAAGTTTGCACCTTTTGACCAATATCTCCCTATTTCTTCCCCCCAAACCCCCACCAAGCTCCTGGCAACCAGCCTTCTACCCTCTGCTTCAGTGAGTTTGACTTTTTTAGATTCCACATATCTGTGAGGTTGTTCAATATTTGTCCTTTTATGCCTGGCTTATTTCACTAAGCATAGTGTCCTTTAGATTCATTCGTGTTGTTAAAAATGTCAGGATCTAATCCGCATTTGGGTGAGGCAAAGACATAAAGTGTAACTATAATGTTTGTAC
>CAUYRB010051533.1:0-27256 GCA_963574695.1 Propithecus perrieri | reverse complement strand
GTGTCCTGGTTTTACAAAGTAGCATTTTATCTGGGATTTCAGCACCTAATCTGATAAGGAAAATTATCAGATTCTTCATGTTATCTTTGTCAGGTTTTAGTGCTGGGATTTAACTGCCTCATAAAAATGCATTGGGAATCTTTTCATCTTATGCTACAGAGTAATTTCTTTTTTTAAAAAAAGTGCTTCTCACTGGTGTCAGGGTTGGGGGAGCAGGTTACAGTACAGACACTGATCCCTTTTAGCCTCAGGGGGACTGGGGGGCAGCAGTCTTGACTACTCATCCCAGCGATGTATAAATACTTCCATTTTCAGTAAGCCATGTTGTGAAAAAGTTTGAAAAACACCATACTATAGCATGGCATCTAGTCAAAGAAAAAAGCCTGTCCCCACACGCAGAACTGGGAGAAGGCTGTATTCTCCATCTTCTTTGGGGCTTGGGGACTGTCTCTGGCACCTCCCATTTAAGATGGGGTCTTACTATGTTGCCCAGGCTGGGCTCAAGGGATCCCCCCATCTCAGTCTCTCAAGCAGCTGGGACTACAGGCACAGGCCGGGCGTTTAAATCAGATCCTGTTGTTTCCCGCCCCTTTTTAACAAGGTCTTTAGCCTTCAGGTGAGTTGGGCCTGCCTGATGCCTCGATTGAGGGCGAGGCCTCGTTAGCCCAATTTCAGCAACAGGTGAACCGCATGCGCTTTGCAGCTGTGTCTGCCTCCTGACTGGCGGTCACAGGTTTTTCCCCTCAGACCACCCAGCCTGTGGCTGTAGGCACATATTTGTGGGACCCCGTGAAATCAAGCTTGCTTTTAAAACTGGACGCTTAGGTGAGCATGCGGTTCCCGAAATACTAACTCCACCATTCGCATCCTCTTCCTAAACTGGTGCAATCTCTTGCCGTCTTGTTGGTGTACTTACTAGCAAATTAACACGTTGATATGAGCTTCAGAAACTTTATTTTGTCACAATTTAAACATTAGCGATTTCAGCTGTAAACCCTTCTAGGCCCCGCAGCTTTTCTTTTTTTTTTTTTTTAGCTGTGGTTGCCTTAATTGTTAAGGAATATCATTTGACTTTCTTCTTGTCTGTTGACTAATTCCTGTCTTGGAGAAAGGTTCCTGAGCTATCCTAAGAGCTAACATCCCCTGCATGCTTCTTGAGTGTCCTTTGTTTCACGCCATGTGATGTCATCTACTTCTGGGAACCACTTTGTGAGTCCCCATTTTTAGATGAGACAACAGGCTTGGAAGTGTTCAAAGGCCCTTGTACTCGCTCAACGACAAAACACACGCCCGGGCAGAACCCGGGCCACGCGCCGCCGTCGGCGACCTTTGCTGGTGACAAGGATGCCCGGGACAGAGATGTGGGGACCCCTGGAGCGGAGGCCCAGCCGGGGAGAAAGCCGGGACGCTTTCCGGGAGGTGCAGGTCAGGTAGGAAAGTCGCCAGGAGTCCACGCAGACCCGGGGGGCGGCGGGCGACCCGCGCTCCTCCTCAGCACGAGGCTTCCGGCCCGCACGGCTCCAGGGCGGAGGCCGGTGCGCAGGCCCCGCGGTCCCTCGGGACGGCCAGGCGGGGAGAGGCGGGTCCCGGCCGTCGGAGGTCGTGCGCGCGACGCCCTGGGCCCCGCGGGGCCGTCCCTCCCCGCCGCGGCGCGGCGCTGTGCGGGCCGGCGGTTGTCGCGGCCGTTGGGCGCGCCGCCCCACGTGGTCTCCGGACGCCCCGAGGCGGCGCGGGCGGGGCGGGGCGGGGCGGGGCGGGGCCGCGGGGCGGGAGGCGCAGGGCCAGGCGGGCGGGAGCCCGGGGCGGCGTCGGGCGGCGGCGTCGGGCGCGGAGCTGAGCGGGGCCGGCCGGCCGTGCGCGCCCCCGGGCGCCGCGAAGATGCTCGAGGTCCTGGTGCTGAAGGTGGGCGGGCGCCGCGCGGTCCGCGCCGGGGACGCGGGTCCGGACCTGGGGCGGGGGTCGCGCGAGACGCCGGGGCCTCAGTTTCACAGAAGCAGCAAGAAAGTTCCCCGAAGTGTGTCGCGGGCGCTGTTTGGGACGCACTCGGCGTGATAAATCGGTGTCTCCGAAATGCAGGGGGAGCCGCGGCTACCTCGGCGGGAGGGTTGGCCCGGGGCGCCCTGTCCCCGACGGGGCCGCGGTTCCTCGGGCAGGACCCCCACCCGCCCCCGGGTCTCTGTCTCCCCCGCGCCCCTCACCAAGGGGCTCCTGGTCCCCCGACTTCGCGGGCGTGTGGCTGGACCCGCACGGGTCCGACGAGGCCCGCCCTGGCCCGGCAACGCTGCCTTTCGGTCCCCGAGTCGTGGGACCGGGACGGTGTCACCGCAGGGAGGCGTTTTACAAACCGGAGCAGAGGGGTGGGTTTCGGTGTTTGGAAAAAGGAACTAGAAATCACTTTGGAACTCGTACTTCAGTGGTCAGAGGAGAGAGAGGGAGCAAATGGTAGGATTTTTACAACCGCCAATTTTCCCGCCGCTGTGGGACTTGCCCTGAGACTTTTGGGGTTTCGGACCCAACTGCAAGGTCCTCCCGGCTCAGATGTTGCCCGTCAGCGCTAACGATGCTCATGTGATTTCTCTTGTTACCAAGACAGGGCTGCCTGGCACGTGCCCGTCCACTGGGGCAGAACTTGGGCAGGAGGAGCGGGACTGGCTGCCACCTGCTTGGGAGCCCCGAGTTCTCAGCCGGGCCCAGAAACCCTTTATTACCCCCCACCTCTGGCTCTCACTCAGCTCACCCTCTGAGCAAATTTTCTATCCCATATAGGAGCGTTTCTCCAAGACGGTACAGGTACCAGCTGTAGTCCTCGGTATTAATTTAAGTTTTACAAGGATTAAATGTTTTTCCCCCAGATATTCATAGGTGACGGAATACCCAAAATGTGGTATGCATATATACGATGGAATATTATTTAGCCTTAAAAAGCTGAGAAATCTTTGCCTGACTTATAGTCCTAAGATTTGCCTTATATGTTCTTTTAGAAATTTTAATAATTTACATTTAGATGTGTGATCTGAGATTTTGTGTGTGGTGCAGGAATGAGTGGAGGTGCATTGTTTTGCACGTGGCTATCTAGTGGTTCCAGCATGGTGTGTTGAAAAGACTGTCCTTTCTCCATTGAATTGCCGTTGTGGAAAATCGGGTGACCTTGTATGTGAGAGTCTGTTCCTGTCGTATTGATCGATGTGTGGCCGTGATTACTGTAGCTTTAGAGTTAAGGCTAGAAGTCAGTGTGAGTCTCCCAACTGTTCCTCGTTTTCAGAATTATCTTGGCTATTCTAGTTCTCTAGCTTTTCTAATCAGAATTTCGTAATTAGCTTGTTGATGTCTACAAAATAACCAGCTGAAATGGAGTTGTATTTATAGATCAGGTCAGAGAAAATCAACATCTTAATCTAGGAATGCAGTATATCTATGTTTTTTTAGCGGTCATCTTTGATTTCTTTCTATCAGTGTTTTGTACCTTTCAATATAGGAATTTTGCACCTGTTTTTTAGGTTTATTATACCTAAGTAATTTCTGGTTTTTGGTGCTGTGGCAAATGGTACTGTTTTTTAAATTTAAATTTCCAATTGCCCTTGATGGAGTATAGTAGAGTAGTACAGTTGAATTTTTTTATGACCTTGTAGCCTGTAGCCTTGTAAGGTCACTTAGTTCCAGTATATATTTATTTTTTATTGTGGTAAAATACATATAACATAAAATTTAGCACCCTAACCATTTTGTTTCTTTGAGACAGGGTCTCGAACTCCTGACCTCAAGTCATCCTCCTACTTTGGGTCCTCAAAGTGTGCCCAGCCTCATTTTTAAGCGTATAGTTCAATAGTATTTTTTCCATGGTTTATAATTGTTAACCTGCAGGTGACACATCAGCTATTGTGCTGTTCCCAGACTCAGAATGACCACCTTTTTTTTTTTTTTTTTTTACAATTATTTGTTATAAAAATGTTCAAACATTCAGAGAAGTAGAAATAATACTAATGTGAACACCTGTATTCCTGCCTCTTGGTATTTAGGACCCCAAAATCTTGGGATGTCATTGTTTCTAGGTGCTTTCAGTAGGCAGAGTGAAGAATTCTAACAATGAAAATCGTGGCTTGTAATAACAATACATAACAAGGCACTTTCAGGGAAGTCTGACTTTTATCCTTGTCCCTGTCCATTCTTTCATTCCCCTGTAGGTCATAACTGTGTGTGTTTTGCTTCATCTGCCATCATTTCTTGTTTTAATATGAGCAGAATGTACATATATTCACATTTCCTTCTGTTTCTTACAAAAAACAGAATATTAAAGACATTGTTCTGAACCTTGCTTGTGTATATTATCATGGATGTTTTCAAAATGTAGGAAATCAAGGTCATCTATTTGCTTTTTGAGTCACAACATTTAATTGAGAATTATTTACATATTATTGGTTACATGTTTTAATTTATCTTTACTTTTTTATGTTTGGTGTGACCGTGTAAGACAAAGATACTTTTCAAGAATTTGTTAGATCACTTAAATTAAAAACAGTGATTGGGATTCTAAAGTTTATTATTTTTTGGTTCTTTTAAATCATGCATTGTTTTATTTTTTTTAATTTTACAGATTGAAGATCCAGGTTGCTTCTGGGTTATTATAAAAGGATCTAGTCCCCTTTTAGATAATGATGTGGACTATCAAAAACTGAATAGTTCCATGAACGACTTCTATAACAGCATGTGTCAAGATACAGAAATAAAACCATTAATGTTGGAAGAAGGGCAGGTAGGTATCTAAGTGTGCTTTAATCACTGTGTCTTGAAACACTGCTTAAAATGTAAAATATTCTGGCAGCTGAGATGATTAAAGCTTTTCGAGTATTTTAGTTTCCTGTGCTCACTGCCCTGTGTTAGGTTCTGCAGGTTTCACAGGATTCAGGCCAGCCATGGAGAGGGGTGGTTGCTGTGTGGGGTTCAGATGGGGCAGTGGGGGATGGAAATCCAAACCCAGGCTTTAGGGCCGTCCCCCTGGTGCTGCCGACCGGGGGATTGTTCTAGATCCAACCCAGGTGTGGGGACCTCAGCAAAGAGGGCAGGCATGGCGTCTTCACTCTAGGGTCGATGCCTCCCTCTGGGTTGCTTGTGCCTTCGGCCAACTCTCGCGTCTTTGTTTCCTTCGCTCCCCGTCACGGCCCCTCCTTGCTTCTTTTTTTTTTTTTTTTTTTTTTTTTTTGAGACAGAGTCTCACTCTGTTGCCCAGGCTAGAGTACCGTGGCGTCAGCCCAGCTCACAGCAACCTCAAACTCCTGGGCTCAAGCGATCCTCCTGCCTCAGCCTCCCAAGTAGCTGGGACTACAGGCATGCGCCACCATGCCCGGCTAGTTTTTTCTATATATTTTTAGTTGTCTGATTAATTTCTTTCTATTTTTAGTAGAGACAGGGTCTTGCTCTTGCTCAGGCTGGTCTCGAACTCCTGAGCTCAAACAATCCGCCCGCCTCGGCCTCCCAGAGAGCTAGGATTACAGGCGTGAGCCACCGCGCCTGGCCCCCTCCTTGTTTCTTGCAGCCTCAGCTCCAGTTACCCAGCGTCTGTGTCTCTCTGCAGGGCAGCCACGTTTCAGAAGAATTTGAATTTTTGTAATAATGTGATGGGAAGAGATTTATAAACTCTTTATGACAAAAAGTAGAAACAGTTTGAATTCCTTCCCCCACCCCAAAATCATTATTAATAACATTATTCATTATTTTTGTACCATTTTTCAATACCATTGACTTATTGAAATGAAACCAGGTCAGTTATCCTTTAAAAATAATTTACATTTTAGATAGCAATTGCTTCTTTGTAGGTGGTAGTTTAACTTTTTCTCAGCCGTTTGTATTTTCTGTGGATTTATCAGTTAAATATAAAGTTTTGGGTAGATTTAGGGTCACACTTTTGTTTTTCAAGAATAGGGGTGCTGTGGCTTTCATATTGTATTGAATTGGGAGATAATATTACCCAATTCAAATTAGGCCAATTAATAACCCTAAAATGGCTTCTAAGTGCTCAAGTGAAAGGAAGAGTCACAGGTCTCCCACTTTAAATCAAAAGCTAGAAATGATTAAGTTTAGAGAGAAGGCATGTCCAAAGGCTGAGATGCTCGGCCGCTTGTGCCAAACGGTTACCCAAGTTGTGAATACAAAGGAAAAGTTCTTGCAGGAAATTTAAAATGCTACTGCAGTGAACACACAAGTAAGAAAGTAAAACAGCTTTATTGCTGATGTGGAGAGAGTTTGAGGGGTCTAGATAGAAGATCACACCAGCTACAACATTCGCTTAAGCCAGAGCCTAATCCGGAGCAAGGCCCTCACTCTCGTGGCGTCTGTGAAGGTGGAGAGCGGTGAGGAAGCTGCAGGAGAAAGGTCTGAAGCCAGCAGAGGTTGGTTCGTGAGGCTGAAGGAAAGAGGCCGCCTCCGTAATGTGAGAGCTCAGGGTGAAGTGCCGATATAGAAGCTGCAGCAGGAAGGTCTGGCTAGGGTCACTGATGAAGGTGGCCACACTAAACAACGGATTTTGTAGACGAAACAGCCTTCTAGGCCTTTCATAGCCTAAAGAAGTCGATGCCTGGCTGCAAAGGACGGCTGGCTGTCTTGCTAGGGCCCAGCGCAGCCGGCGACTTTAAGGTAAAGCCAGTGCTCGTTTACCATTCTGAAAATCCGAGGGCCCTTAAGAATTATGTTAAATCTGCTCTGCTCATGCTGTATAAATGGAACAACAAAGCCTGGTGACACCACATCTGTTTATATACAGCACGGTTTACTGAATGTTTTAAGCCCGCCTGTTCGGATCTACTGCTGTGAAAACAGGAGCCCTTTCAAAATATTACTGCTTCTTGACAATGCACCTGGTCACCCAAGAGCTCTGATGGAGATATATAAGAAGATTAATATCGTTTTCATGTCTGCTAACAACATCCATTCTGTAGACCATGGGTCAAAGAGTAACATCACTTTCAAGTCCTATTTATTTTGTTGAGACGAGTGATCTCCCTGTGTTGCCTAGGCTGGCCTTGAACCCTTGGGCTCAGGTGATTCTCCTGCCTCAGCCTCCCGAATAGCTGGGAGCCTGGCTGAGTCTTACTTTTTAAGAAACTTATTCTGTAAGGCTACAGCTGCTACAGATACTGATTGCTCTGATGGATCTGGGCAACTTCCATTGAGAAACTTTTGGGAAGGATTCACCATTCTAGATGCCATTAAAAACATCCACGATTCGTGGGACGTGGTCAAAATATCGATTTTAACAGGAGTTTGGAAGAGGTTGATTCCCGCCCTCACGCGTAGTGGTTCAAGACTTCAGGGGATGAAGTCCCTGCGGATGGGGTGGAAATAACGAGACGACCAGAGTTAGAAGTGGAGCCTGAAGCTGCTGCTGAGCTGCTGCGATCTCGTGCTCGAAGGGATGAAGAGTTGCTGCTTAGGAAAGAGCAAAGACGGTGATTTCTTGAGATGGAATCTGCTCCTGGTGAAGATGTCGTGGACATCGTTGAAGTGACGAGAGTATTTAGAATATTCCGTAAACTTAGTTGACAGAGCAGTGGCAGGGTTTGAGAAGATTCACTCCAATTTTGAAAAGAGTTCTACTGTGGGCAAAATGCTGTCAAGCAGCTTCCCATGCTACAGAGAAATCTTTCGTGAAAGGGAGAGTCAATAGATGCCACACACTTCACTGTTGCCTTATTTTAAGAAATTGCACAGAGACCACAACCTTCAGCTGCCTCCACTCTGATCGGTCAGCAGCCGTCAACATCGAGGCAAGACCCTCCCCCAGCAAAAAGACTGTGGCTTGCTGAAGGCTCAGGTGATTGTTAGCATTTTTTAGCAGTAAGTTATTTTTAAATTAAGGTACATACATTTTTTAGACATAATGCATACTTAATAGACTATGTATTATGCATTACTTAATAGACTACAGTGCAATATAATCACCTCTTATATGCACTGGGAAACCAAAAAGTTCATGTGACTTTATTACAGTGTTTGCTTTACTGTGGTGGTTTGGAACTGAACCACAATATCAACTAGGTATGCCTGCATTATTTTTATCTCATGGTTTTTAATATATTTATCATTTGTAATCATTGTTGTTCCCTATGCTTAGATTATTCCCAGTTTTGGCTAGTGGAAGCCCTGGTATAAGACAATTTCAAAGTCTGACTGGCTGTGTGAATTATTGACTGTTCATACCATTCCTACAAGTTGCTTTGACTTTAGCATTAAATAGAAGTGTCCCCCATCCTTTGTCAGGGCTTTTCTTAAATTATTTAAGTTTTGAATTGAGCGAGGTTCTCAAGAACCCTGTCCCTTGCAGTATGGCTGCATTATATTTTTCAACTTAAATTCCTGAGGGCAGCAGTCTGCATTGGCCCACTTCCTCCCTGTTTGGGCCCAGCTCTCCTTGCTGGGCCACTCTGTAAGCCTGTGGTTAGCACATGGGTTACCTGTGTGTGGATTGCCAGTCCAGTTGGCTGTGGTATGGCCAGGATGCCAAGGGCTGTCGCTTCATAGGGCGGTTCCCCTTAAAAGGGACTACAGGCATTTACAGATGCTCCTTGACTCACGTTGGGGTTATGTCCTGACCAACCCGTCATAGACTGAAAACATTGTAAGTCAAAATGCTCTTAATACACCTAAGCTACCGAACGTCATGGTTTAGCCTAGCTACCTTATACGTGCTCAGAACATTTACATTAGCCCATGGTTGGGCAAAATCGTCTAACACAAAAGCCTGTTTTATAATAAAGTGTGGAATGTCTATGTAATTTATTGAGTACTGCACGCTGTGTTGAAATTGCAACAGTTGAAAAATTCTAAGTCAACCCATTGTAAGTCAGGGACCATCTGTGTTTATTCAACCATGCAACAGGTAGTTTTGGAAAACTTAGTAAATACCGGGCACTGTACTCGGTGCCGGGAAGATGGCAGTGAACCAGACAAGAGTTCACACCGTCGTGAAGCCGGCGTCCAGTTAGCGCGGACGGTGAACAATGTTAGAGGGCGACCATAGCCGTGGGAAGGGAATGGGCAGGGTGAGCCTGGGGTTGCAGTTTCCTGTTGGTCTGAGACATGGCTGATAATCATTTGCAAGTGCTGTTTTCTGATTTAAGAAGGTAAAGCTTATTTTCATCTAAAAATCGTCCTTAGTTAAGGAACCAAAACAATAGAAGTAAGAAAAACAATGAAACAGAATCCAGGTGACCTGTGTTCTTCTGAGGTTCCCTTGCCGGCAGATGGTGTTGACCTGGGCAGGCCCAGCCTCCTGGCATCTCTTTCCTCTGTTGTAAGGTAAAACGTAGGCTGAGATGATTTTGAGAGTATCTTTTAATTGTCACTGTATGACGAGAGATTTCAACACTGAGCTTAAAAACGCTTCCTTTTTATTTTGTAGGTTTGTGTGGTTTATTGTCAGGAGCTAAAGTGCTGGTGCAGGGCCATTATTAAATCAATCATGTCCTCAGCAGACCACTACCTGGCAGAATGTTTCCTTGTGGATTTTGCTAAGTACATTCCAGTAAAGTCTAAAAAGTACGTATGTATTTATTTTCCCTTACAGTCTTAATGGAGACAAATGCCAGTTTTAAAGGAGAATGTCAATTTTTAAAGTAAGTGAGCAGAGGTCATTACCCTTTGAGAAAAGATGAAAGTGGAGTTTTTTTTAGCTTCAAGAAGGGAAGACTTGGAGGTTCCAATTCCGCACGCACTGACTGGAGGAGCAGGTGATCAGAACAAAGACTCGGGGCTCTGACCCTCCTCCGCCTTCCTGGGGAGGGTGGGGCAGGTGCAGGCTGTTCGCTCCGTGTCTGCGGCTCCTTGCCAGCTGCTCTCCTGCTCTGGATGCAGTGGCTGCTTCAGGAGGGCTGGACTGCAAGGAGGACACACCAGAAGGTAGAGAGAAGCTCTCATCTCCACAGCAGGGGGAGGCTGCGATCGCAGCCTCGCGTTGCAGAGAGCAGAGTAGGCACTCGAGTATGCGTTCCTGGTTGTCCTGCTTCGCGCAGTGAGGGTGCGGCCATCGCGTGACGTGGGGAGACTGTCAGAACGAGCTGGTAGGTGGATGGTGACCGTCCAGCCTTCGGTGATTCTGGGACCACACGTCACAGTTCATTAGAAAACACTACCAACGAGCCAGTCTTCGCATAGTTTCCTGTCCCAGCGTAAGCGGGTGTCAGTTTAATGAATAAATGTGAGGACTGTTCTTTCACTGAAGGAAGAGCAACACCAAATAGATTTCAGTTGCATAATAGGTATCTCTTAGATAGAAGGATTTCATGGCAGAAGGCTTATCAGACATGGGACATTTGCAGATACTTAAGGAAAAAGTAGACACCCTTCCAACTTACGATTCTGCACCTTTGTATAATGTAACCGTGATTGCTATGAAAATAACTATTGTGTTTATCTGTTTGGGGAGCTTTTCATTTCGTATTTGGTGTCGTATTTGTTTGGGGCAAGAGAATCATGTGACTGAGTAGAGCACAAGGGGGCCTCGAGGGGCGGTTAGTGCCGCCACCACCTTGTAGCCTTGCTGAGCAAAAGCCCGTGCAGGGCGCGCTGGGGTCCGGGGAGGAGAACAGCTCCTGCTGAGAGAGTGTTGGGGTGACCTGTTGTTTGCCTGAAGAAGGATGGAAATAAAAATGTTGAACTTCTTACTGTCAAATCTCTTTCCTTCAGCTCTTTCGTGAGAAGTTGGCAAATACTAACTGTTAAAACACTGTTCATTCACAGACATTTTCAGGTGGTCAGTATTGAAATTGGTATTTAAAAATCTTGAGTGGAATTTTCTTCCAGGTTTGTTCATTATTGCCTAGTATTTTTCAACCCAAAGAGCCTTATTAGACATTTTTTTCCTAAACTCCTGCCCTGCGCCATGAAATTTTAATGCCACGGCTGTAGTATCTGTTCAGGTGCTGTATGCATAACTGTGCTTTATGTGTAAAAAGAGTAAGATTTGGCTCAACCCCCAAGAAACAGTTTTTTGTGTCATTGGGCAAATAAAGCACTGCTAGTGGCTGTATTAGAAGCACAGTTTTTTGTGTGTTTTATTTCACATTAAGTATATTGATTGTATAGGTGTATTTAAAGGAATATGCTCTGTATAATTTTTTTTTGTAACGGAACTATTTCTGTTTCACTTTGAAGCATCCGGGTTGCAATAGAGTCTTTTATGCAGCTTCCCTATAGAGCAAAAAAATTCAGCCTGTACTGCACAAAACCTGTCACTTTACACATTGACTTCTGCGAAGACAGTGCTGAAATTGCGTAAGTACAGCTTCTTAAGTAGTTTGAATCATTCGTAGAAGCCGTAGGTCAAGTGTCTGATGTTATGAAATCAGTTCCTCTGTGCGAGTGCCAAGCAGAAGGTGTCTTGGTTCTTTGGGACTTGGCCTCTCAGTGTCTGCCAAGCCTTGCGGGGCAGCAGAGTTCCGCGGGCAGCCCCCGCCCCGGGGACTGTGGTTGGGGGCTTTGGAGTAGGGCCCGAGCTCTGTGCATTTGCCTCTTTTCCAAACCTGTAAAGAGTAGCAAGTTAACTGTAAAGAAAACGTTCATAAAACACAGGATCATGGAGCGCTTGAAGAAAAAGTCCATCGCATTCTCCTCGGGTCCCACATCCTCCCTCCTGGGAGGCCTCCGGTCTGTTCAGGCTCTGAACTCCCAGACTGTTGTCGGTGCTTTTACACGCACGCATTTGCATGGAACTTTCAATGAAAATTAGAACATACCATCTTACTTGCGAAATTAACTTAAGAATGTCTGTTGAAGCTCTTTGCTGATACGTGTACCTCTCCTTCCTCCCTTTAGTCTTTTGCATGGGTGGATATAATTGACGTACTTGTTGGATTTAACCATCCGCTCTTGGTAGACAGCCAGGCTGTTTCTCAGCCATTTGCACTATACGTTCCCATTAGAACATAGATAAACCTGTATGAAGCATGTGGAGACACATACACTGCCCCCCGGTCTTTGCTCCTTTTTCCTAGCATTTGCCCACACTGCTGATGCTTGCACAGGATGGATCCGTGCGCTGGGCAGGACTCTGGGATATGGGTGCAGTCTCTGCTGTCTTGGACGAGTGGTACCGAGTGGCTTGAGTTCTGTCTCCTGTGGTCTGTGGGGCAGTCCCGCCTTCCACCTGGTGCGCCTCCTCTCCTCCCCTCCACGACTGTGGCATTGTGGAAAGACAAGCCCCAGGGAGCAGCCCAGTTCTGACTGCACTTGCGAGTCCTGGCGACATTGCGGTCCGTACTCTCAACTTAGAAGCTGCCTCTCTTGTGGATGCTTCTGCGGGCTCTTTGGAGACTGTCCCATTCCCTACTGCCCCCAGCCCCATCACCTGTAGTTCCCTTGAGGTGGCGAATGCATCACCCTTGTGGCTGGCCTCGGAATCTGCACTGAAGTGGGGACGGGCCAGCTGTCTCTGCTGAGGCCAGGGGGCTCCACCAGGCTGCCCTCCAATCAGCCCAGACCACCACTCACGAGAGCCTCTGGGCATGGGGGTCCCTGGCACGCAGCAGCCCCCGCCCCTCCGCTGTCCTCCTTCAGAGTGGCCAGCGGCTGACTTTCCAGGTGAGGTTTGGGCGCCGGCCGGCACAGCGCAGCTCACCTGCAGAAGCCGTCCACTTCTGTCTTCCTCGCTCTCACCTGCCTGACCCCCTTCCCAGCACTGCAGGGGTCTTCAGCCCTAGGGTACCCCCACTGTAGGCCAAGGGCTTACGAGCACGTCATCCTACTGGGTTTTGACCACCCTCTTTGACACACGATATCTTTGGGCTTGCACTTTATACATCTTTCTCAAGATGTGTATTACAATTTTTATCCCATTTCCCTCCAGAAAGACCGTAGCAACTTATACTACCATCACTGGAGTATAGAAAGTACTGTTTTACCCCACACAATATTGAATATTGTTAGACTTTTTAATTTTTGCTTGTTTGCTGGGTGAAAATGACATGTTTTAATTTGTATGTTTTAGATTTGCAAAGTTGGGTATCTCTTCATGTGGTTATTTGTGTGTGTGTGTGTTATGAGAGATTGATTTACCTGTTCATATACTAGATTGATTTTTTTCTTAGATTGTGTGCTGTTTTCTTAGTAGGACTATACTACATTTTGTTTTTTTTAAAAAAAAGCGTATTAGGTAAATTTTTTGTGTGTAGCAAGGTTTTAGAACCACTGTCTTTATTTTACTCCCTCCTTTTAGAAATCCTTTGTAATTCTCTTCAATTGCTCAGTATCTTTCTTAGTAAAAATAAAAATAAGGTTTTGAATAATGATTATGTTCAGGCACTGGGCTGTTTTACATACATTACCTCATTTGATCTTTAAAACAACCCTTGGAGGATGGTGGTGGCATCTCTGGTAAATAAAACCAGTAGAAACATAACAATTTATCATTCTGCCCTTAATTTTTATTTTGTTTTTGTTCCTTGCTTCCAAGTACTGGTTTCTCCTGTTTCTTTGTTCCCGACAGTTTTCCTACGATTTTCTTTCCAGAGCACAGGGAAGACGTAGGAAGGGCACAGTGGCAGAGGTGAAGTGGGAGACGGAGGAGGGGTGCGAGAGTGGGCAGAGGGAGGATACCGCGGGACGGGAGTGGCTGGCTTTCCCGCGACGACCTCTCGGAGGGTGCGTTAGCCAACACGTCCTGAGCCCTCCCTCTGTGCCAGTCTGTGCTGGATGCCGCACACTCAGAGTCTCTGCCTGTGTTCTGGTTAGGGGACAGGTTTGTCACAGATCACGGGGGATGACAGCGTTGCACAGACGATGCCGTGGTGGTGGGCGCGGGTCCTCCTCAGAGGGGCCTCCGTGAAGCACATCTGCTCTGTACAGGCAGCAGTGTTGGCAGGGAAGCGGGGCAGGATGCAGCCGGGATCTGCACCCCAGAGCTGAGCCGGAGCTGAGCTCCTCGTTATCCATGTGAAGTGTGGGAAATATCCAGTGCGTGGTTTACAAAATGATGTGAGTTTAGTGAACTAGCCTCCGATTTTTGTGTAATGAAGTTGCATGTGTTCACTGTTCCAGACCCGCCAAGAAGTGGGACAGTGCAGCTATCCAGTACTTCCAGAACATCCTAAAAGGTAAGGCCAGTGCATGCATGATCGCCGCAGCCTGCCTTGAACTGGCGCCCAGAGCGGCCTAACCTCCTGTTGGCGAGCGGACTTGAGATGTCTGCTTAGCCCTGTGACCCTGCTCATGTAGGTTTCCTGCGGTGCCTGGAGCTTCCTCCCCTCCAGGTGTCACCGTCACCGTACCGCTGGAACTTTGCGGGTGACTGTGGGCAACAGTAATTGACAGCTGAGATTGGAAGGGGCTGTTTGTGCAGAGAACCCTACACAGTGATGCTGCCTCTTAGTTTGCTAAAGCTCCAGCACTGCGAGTAAATTTATGCATTTTATTGGACCAGCAATTGACGAAAACCCTGGCTTTTAGTGAGCAAGGGATGGCAAATGGATTGTTGTGTAATAATTATTGCTGCTAATTTAAGATGCACAGAATGTCTTTGCCCATTTAGTGTGCCCGCTTTGTTTATATCACTGACCACAAAACATAGTCTCTTTTGTGGCATCTGTCCTAACCCCAATACCTGTGCCTGCCTCTTTGGGCTATTCCAGAGAGTTGGTAGGTGGGAAACGCCGGCACACTGGGTGTTACCTGGCTGGGATCTGGCCCCTCTCCTGTGCCCTGCCATTGTCTGGGTAAAGGAACAGCCAGAAGCTTTGAAATTGGGAGGTGGCCAGATTAGGAGTTTTGGCCCTTGAGAGCCATGGGGCTTGCTAGGAGAGGACCCTGGGTCTGGGGGAGGCACACCCCTATTTCTGTGTGGCCTCAGACGAGTAACTTAACCTTCTCAGAACCTGGTCGCTTCTCCTGTGAAATGGCAATGACAGTACTCAGAGAGTGTGGTAAAAATGAAATAAGGTTTATAAAGGACTTAGCACCGTGCCTGACAGGTACCCATGAACGGAGCTGCTGTTTGGGTCGTGAAGTCTCCCGTAGAGTCGCCGAGCGCTCCGACCTGTGGGGCATTTGAAGGCGCAAAATGAACTCTGAGAGGAGAGATTGTGACCGAAAATTTGGGCTTGGGCATCATCGGGAGAGAAGAAAGGACCAGGGACCTTACTTGAGGAGGTGCTCACGGGGTGACAGAGGACAGTGACCCACCGCAGCTTCCGGAGGGCCCTCCCCTCAGCAGCTCTCCGCAGGTCCTGCCTGTCATTGTGGTGCTGCGTCCTCTTGACGGGTTAGCAGAGAGTAACTGGTGGGAAATAGTCGCAATTTTTTCAGCTACACTTGCAGTGTCAGCTGATTTGTGTTATCATTTGTGCTGTTTAGCAACTACCCAGGTGGAAGCCAAATTGTGTGCTGTGGAAGAAGATACTTTCGAGGTTTACCTTTATGCAACTATAAAAAATGAAAAAGTGAGTGAAAGAATGACATTTTTAAAATATTTTATCATTATTTTAAATTTTACTCTAATAAAAAATAAATGCCAGGAAGACACTGTAATTCACACAGCACAGAAATTATCTTAATCTTTTGAGGTCTGCCTTAGGTTAGAAGTTAGCCAGGACTGTGCTTTCTTCTTTTGATTACTTTAAAAAATTACTTCAGCATTTTATTTAGAGGTGGACAAGAAGTTATTCTACAGTGATGAATGTGGAACTTTTTTTATACGAAGACATAATCTTTATAAACTCACTCATCTGCCGTGGTGTTAGTTTACTGGCTTTTCTCCCCGGATCTTCTCGTTGTTTGTGGTATGTGCTCATGGTAAGGAATTCGGGTAACATAAGCAGGAAGAAAGTGAACATCACCAGTGAGCAGCTCCTCACCCCAGGCATCAGCTGCTGACATTTTGGCTGGCTGCCCTTTCTGAAGGGCAGAGGTGGCCAAAGGGTGCAGCTCTAGGGCTGCTCAGAGCCCACAGAGGGCGCCTTAACCACAGATTTTTTTTTTTTGAATTGTATTTTGAAATAATTTCAGACTTACAGAAGAGTTGCAAAAATAGTGCAGAGATTTACCCACGTTGTCCCAACGCCCAAGGTTAACGTCACGTAGTACAGTTTTAAAACCAGAAAATTAGCCTTGTACAATATACTATTAAAAATCTACAGACCTTGTTTGTTTTTCATTTGTTTTTAGAGACAGGGTCTTGCTTTGTTGCCCAGGCTGGAGTGCAGTAGTGTGATCACAGCTCACCGCAGCCCCAACTCCTGGCCTCAAGCGATCCTCCCACGTCGGCCTCTCAAAGTGCCGGGATTACAGGTGTGAGCCATCGAGCTCAACCTTATAGACCTTGTTTGAACGTTGCCGGTTTCCCCACTCATTTAACTTTTTCTGATCGAGGATCTGATCCCACACCCCCCATTGCAACTGTTTGCCATTTCTCCTTGGTGTCCTCTAGGCTGTGACAGTTCCTCAGTGTTTCCTCACCTTTCCTGACCTTGACACTTTCGAAGAACACTGACCAGTTATTTTGTAGGATGTGACTCAGTCTGGGTGTGCCTGATGTTTTCTCATAATTGGATTGAAGATGTGCGTTTTGGCAAGAATGCCGCAGAGTGACATTGCGCCCTTCTCGGTGTGTCACGGCAGGGGGTCCTGCTGTTACTATGTCTAATTACTGGTGATGGTCATGGTGATCACCTGGCTAATGTGTCTGCCGGGTGTTGCCCATGCAGAGTTACCGTTTTTTTCCTTTTGACATGAATAAGTATCTTACGGGGAGATACTTTGGGACTGTGCAAACATCCGTCAGTGATCCTTGCCTGTAAAAGCTTGGTGTTGTGGTGTTTGCCTACCTCGTCAATCCTTCTGCATTTCTAATTGGAATCCTACCATAACAAAGAACTGTCCCTCCTCACCCATTTATTAATTTATTCGACAATTTATATTAGCATGGACTTTTGGATATTTATTTTAATTTGGGGTTATTATCATCCATTACTGTCATCGTTGTCTTGCTCAAATTGCCTCAGATTTTGGCCATTAGAAGCTTCTTCAGAGGGGCTCGTGTATCCTTTCAGTGCGCCCCATCCTTGTTCGGACGCTCCTTACTTTGTGGTGCCACAGTCTGCTCCAGGATTGTTCCATCTTGTTCCGGACCCAGCCCTAGGATCAGCCACTTCTCCAGGAAGCCCTGGTCCTTTTGTGGGGGAGTGCGATTGAGACGTCGCAGTGAGGGCACCGGGTGTGCTTGTTGCTGCTGGGAAGTCACTGATTGCAGATCTGCTCGGAGAAGGAGTTCGGAAATACACGTATGCACACCAACTCATGCGCACATGCGATCTGTATTTATTTCTGTATCCATCTGTACATACGTTAAGAGCTTGGATACCTCTAATTTCGACCTAGCGCCACAGGGTTCTTTCTCGCCCTTTTTTCCCTTATTCTTAACACCCTTCTCCAGCAGTGAGAAACCTCTCTTTGGCCACAGTATACGCATTTGACTAATCCTCCTGTCCATAGAAAGTAGTTTCAGAATCGCTAACCCACATTCCTGTGCAAAAGGAATTTGTCTTTAGCCCTAGCATCATGCAGCCAAAATGCTATTTTCCACAGCTTGTTAGGTTTGTGTTTCTCTTTCCCACCCTCTCAGCGTGATGGTTATTCTTTTGTAATAGGTTCATTTGTCGCTGTTTGTGTTGCCTTTGAGTTCCCCACATCTTGGTTGGTCTTACCCATGACTTTTCATTGCTTATTTTACAACTTGGTAAGAAGCCAGAATGTTGGCTATAGGACCAGTCTTGTAAACCATCTTTCTTAAAGTAAACTCCCTATCGTCTTGCTTTTCAAAAGTAGATCTTTTTTCTCACCATGTATGTTGCATGCTGATGATGACTTGCTCTTACTTCAGGGTGACGACGTGCAGAAGGCAGGGAGGCCCGTGCTTAGCTGGGAGGGCCTGTGGTGGATGCAGAGGTCATAACTGCCAGAGAAAGAAAATTGGGGCCCACAGTCCTTTTCTAGCTCCCAGAGGGTGCATGAGGATGTGTCCCAGAGCGTCATCTCTTTCTGCCCGGCTTCTGTCATTCAGCAGAATTATTTTGAGACGCATCCACATTGCCGCATGTGTGCGTGGTTCGTTGCTTTTATCGTCAGGCACTCTCCCCCTGTACGGATGTTCTGCGGTGCATCTGTTCGCTTGATGGTGGACGTTTGAGTAGTGGCCAGTGTGGGGCTGTTGCAGATACTCACACAAGTCCTCCTGTGGACCTGTGCTTTCGTTTCTCTCGGGTAAATACCTGGGAGTCCAACTTGTGGACGATATTGCAGGTATTAAGAAACTGCCAAATTGCTTTTCACAGTGGCTGACCATCTTACATTCCCATCAGCAATGAGAGTTCCAGGTGTCCTCTGCGTCACTTGTATGGTCATTCTGATGGGTGTTCAGTGGCATCTCATTGTGCTTCAAATTTGCATTTCCCTAGTGACTCATGATATTTTTATATGCTTATTTGCAATCCATGTATCTTTGACAAAGTATTCGTTCACATCTTTCGCCCGTTTTTTAATTGAGTTTTCTTTTTATCGAGTTTTAAGAGTTCTTTATATATTCTGAATACGTGGCCATCCAGATACTCGATTTTTAAAATATTTTGCCCCATCTCTTCATTCTCCTTTGAGAAGCAGAAATTTAAAATTTTGAGCAAATTTGATTTGTCAGTTTTTCTTTTTATGGTTAGTGTTTTGTCTTTGTCCTCCTGCCAGATCTTTGCCTGGCCAATTGTGTTAGCTTTCCAGAGCCTTCAAGAGGAGGTTTTTTATGTTTAATGTAGATCCTTGCTGTTTTTCTCATTAAGATTGGTGAGAAGTACTTAGTTCACCATTACCAGAGCAGAATTCAGATCTGTTCCTATCAAATTAATGTTCTATTAAAAAAAAAAAAAAGCCAAGTGTAGTTCTGTGCACCTGTAGTCCCAGCTACTCAGGAGGCTGAAGTGGGAGGATCGCTCGAGGCCAGCCTGGGAAACACAGTGAGACCTGGTCTCCTTAAAAAAAAAAAAAAAAAAGAAAGAGAAAATAAATTACGTTCTATAAAATAATTTTTGCGAAGATTGAAATTTGAGATTACTTTAAAATATTTTCTTGACAGCCACTTGACTGTTTTTGTCTTATCCACAGAGTGTTTAAATTTTTACAGGTTTGCGTTAATGATGACCTTGTTGCAAAGAACTTCGCTTGTTACATATCACCCACAGAGAACAAAAGCCTTGACTATTTACAGAAACCAAGGTTGAATATAAAGTCAGCATCCTTCTCCAATAAACTCAATCCAGCACTTACTCTTTGGCCAATGTTTTTGCAAGGAAAAGATTTTCCAGGAATAGAGAGTGAGTGGATTCTCACCAATATATATTTCCTTTAAATTGTTTTATTTATAATCTTATTGATATAAGCCGTACAAACTTTTCTCCATGTGGGGACAGAGGCTTGGACTCTGTTTAATATTTAAAGTTTAATACTAATGAGCCTGGTAACAGCTTTTACAGCCCTAATGCTGGTACAGTTTGTTTTTATGAGACCAGGAAAAAACTGTCCTCAATTTCTTATTAATGTTGAGTTATGTTTTTAGAAGTCCAGATATTTGTAGTTTAAACATATTAACAAGACAGGGTTTTAAATATTTAGATTTTTAGACATTTTAAAAAGAACTGTTTATTACAGGCTGGGGAGGTGGCTCACACCTGTCATCATAGGACTCCCACCTCACACCTCCTCCGAGGTGGGAGGATCGCTTGAATTCAGGAGTTTGAGACCAGCCTCTTGACCCCGTCTCTAAAAAAACAAACAAAACAAAAAAAGATCTATGTATTACAAACGACTCTTACATAAAAATATGAGAAGAGTTAGTTGTGGACCATGCATGGAACAACTTTAAATGTTTCTCTCTATGTTTGGTTCTTAGTCCCCCTGGTTAGGTCTCCTGTAATCTTATGGCAAAAGCAGAAGTTATAGCAAGAATTCACATTTTTATTCTGGGTTTTATTTCATGCTTTAATTCTGAAATTTATTCTTTCAGATTCACGTGGCTTAAATTTTCTGGCACAGTCCGTCCGGCATACATGGCCCAAGGGTGTTGTTGGCGACCCGGGGCCAGCTTCTGCAACACCGGGTGAGTTCTGCTAGTTTGATTTATTCTATAGGTAGCATAAAAGAATAGTCTAAAGTGTCTAAAGATTTTAAAGGTTGTTCAGAAGGGCTGTGGTAATTCTCTTTTTTCTTAATTCAGTATAACCAATTTATGACGTAGGTGCCGATGGAGATAATTTGCCCCGCGGTCTATACTTTTAGGTTTTACTGTGATGTAAGGAACACAGCAGGCACCGGCTCACGTGTGGGACAGACCTGTCCCAGCCCAGCCGCAGACCAGTAATTACTGTTTGTTCTCAGTGTGTGCATGTGTGTTTATGATTGATTATTTTTTTGCCCCCCATGATTGATTTTTATGCAGCAGCAGGGTGCATAAAAATAAGGAAGACACACTTATGAGGGCAGAAACAGCCAGTCTTTAATTCCACGTCTTCCAGATAGTTAACAAACTGGAGTTGCTGGGCACGGGCCGAATTTGTCAGCCGCTGTGCTCGGCCCACCCTCTGTGGCGGTTCCTCCACCACGTCACTCTGACCTTGGACGTACGAACAGAAAGTCCTCACCTAACGTCATTGGTGGGTTCTTGGAGACCGACTTTACAATGAAATGTCCTTGAACCACACGCTACTCCGGGACATGCCATACATTGTTAAGGTTCGAGTCACAGTTTCCAAGAACCTGTTGACAACGTTAGTGAGAACCTAACTGTATTCCTGTGGGCGTGCGTTCCATGTGCGTCCGTGGTAAACCACAACTGCATTCAGGCATTAGCCAATTAAAACATTCCCTACACTTAAAACTATTCTTAATTACTTTGGCAATGTGGTTTAACATAAAGACACTCAAAATTGTAAAAACATGTCATCTTACCTACTTACTTGTTACAATTTTAGAGTCTTTCTTTCCAAAGTTTTGCAGAGGGAATGTATGAAATTTTTATCTCACAGAAATGGGATGCTATTATACGTATTTCTTTGTAGTGTCTTTTACCTAATATATGGCTGAACTTCTTTCTAGGTCAAATATATCCAGTATGACATTTGATTAAGGACATAGTCTCCGATGTGAGACTGTCAGGGTATTGGTCCCACCGCCTCTTCTGGGACATGGGGAGGTGCCGTCCCCACCCTCCCAGGAGTCGGTGGGGTGGCCCCTCCACGTGCAGGGTGTGCTGGGCACAGCGTCTGGCTCGTGGCAGCACGTGTGGCCACCGTCCCAGACTCCGATATGCCTCCCGTAGGGGTTCCCAGGTGAGAATTACTGCTGCAGGTAGCCCTTGTTATTGATGTGGCTGTATTCTTTTCGGTTCCATTGGAGCAGTAAGAACACCAGGTATCTACTTCACTGTGTTTAATCATTGCACAGCTTTCCATTGTGTGAATGTGTCATAATTATTTTAAGTAGCCCCAGATCGTTGGGTGGTCATTGTTTCCTACTCATTGCAATCAGTGCTGGAATGAACTGTGAATATCTTTGAAAAGGAAAAGATTATGATAAACAACAACAAAAAAACTAATGTGAGGTGTGGTTGGATTGTCATGCACAAAACAGAATTATTAGATGTAACTTACTCAAGTAAAGATTTCCCTTGCCTTTAATCATTGTGTGAAGCTATTTCAACTATATTTGAGTTACTTTTTGGTACTTCTGTTTGCAGTTCCCTTATATTTTTCTTCTATTTTTATACAAGATTCAAAAGAGACTTACATTTTTAAAAATCAAAATGTAATACTTAAGTATTTGATTAAACAATCAAATATTACAGAAAGACTATAATGAAAAGTAATTTTGTACAACCTCCTCTCACCTCAGGCTCGTCCCTAGAGGTAAACCCATTTTTTAAAGCTATTTATTTTGGTAGTTGTCTCTAAATTTTAAAGTAATTATGTACATTTTACTATTACTAGGCTTATCTATTTTAGACATTGTCTTCTATGACAGATTAGCTCTCTTACCCTTAATTCCAGCTTAACAATATTTTTTCTTTTATGATTTTGTGTCCTAAGAAGTCTTTGCTTTCCCTGTGTACATTTAGTTCTGTGATCCATTTCTAGTTGACGGTGGGAGGTAGGGATCAAGGTTTGGTTTTGCCTTTTCCATGCAGGTATCCGTTTGTTCAGGTATATGTTATTTCGTATTCGTGGAGATGCATCTTCAAGGTAGAGTCCTGGGAGAGGATTTCTGGGTCAGAGAGTGATTTACTACGTATTGCTGGGTGCCGTGGGTGCCGTGTCGTCCTGGAGTCCACCAGGGGTCCAGGAGACTGTGCCTGTTTGCCTGTAGCCTCACTGGCAGAGAGTGTCAAGTTTTTGAATTTCTTCAGTCTACAGTGAGAAATAATATCTTAAAGCAGTGTCCATTTGCATTCCTCTTAACATGAGTGCCACTTAACGATTTTTTAACAAGTCACACATTGTTGTGATTAAACACATATTTGGACTTACTTTCATCATCTCATTATGTGTTTCAGTTGACCGTGATTTTTCTTTGCTTTTTTTCCTGTTCTTTTCTGCTGCTTCTTAACTTTTGACCTTTTTTTCTTTTACCTTTTCCCATTTTTCTTTTATCTATTTCATTTTTCTTGACCTTAATTTTTTTTATATACTTATACTTTCTAGCAAAGTTTCAAGGTAATCATTGTCTAGCCTTTTCACCTCAAGAACCTTACCTTTTCTAGTCTAAAATTCTCCTGCATTTGTGCTCACTGTTTTCTAGAGTTTTAGTTGTAACTTGTTGTTGAACATACACGTTTTGCACTGTTTTTGTCTAAGTTCTGTGGAGCTCAACTGCTTGGGTTTGAATCCCAGATCTGTGCTTTATCAGCTGAGCAGACATAGGTAAGTTCTTTCACCTTTCTGAGCCCCCTTTTCCTCATCTGAGGAAGTGGGACATAATTGCATCATATAGGAGCCATCTAGAATTCAGTAAAACAAAATCCTATCACATAACACTGAGTTAGTTAGTGCATATAAATCATTTAGTGGAATAGTTCTTGATGTATTATAAGCACTAAGTAAATGTTGGTTGTATTATTGATATTGTCATAGTGCTGGCTTATTTTTCCCCTTTCGCAAGTCCGTAGTTCAGCAGTTCTAGCAGGGGCTTGTGGGTAGGGTGTGTTAAAGTAAGGTAGTGGTTATGCTGGGTGTAGGATTTTAGGTTCTTAGTTATTTTCCTTGAGCACTGAAGATAATACTTCATATTATAAATCTGTTGGTCTTTCTTTGTAAGTAATTGGTACACTCTGTCAATTGACTGTTGAGATTTTCTTTTTATCTTTATTTCTGCAGTTTCTTTACAGTGTGGTAACAAGTGGATGGTTCAAAATGTGTTCTGTGGACACTTGGAATTTTTCAATTACAGAACTCATGTCTAACTTGAGTTTTTGAAGAGTGTTAGATGTTAACGTCTTTAAAGACGTTTTTCTTCCTCTTCTCTTCCTGAGTCTAGTAGCCATAGGTCACAGTTTCCTCATCTGTCATTCATTTCTCTTAGCCTCTTTTTTATATTTTCTATCTTCTATTTCTCTGAACTGATTTCTGAGAGATTTTCTTAATTTTTTAGTTTACCATTTTTTCTCTTTGCTTCTAGCCTAATATTTAGTTCATCTTTTGAGTTTTCACTTTGATGACTACTTTTTATTGCTTAGAGTTCTAATTGGCTTTTTTATGTTTATCTGTCTTTTCACCTGTTTTGTTTCATAAATACTGTCCATTCTTTTATTTCTTGGATACTTTATCTTAAAAGTTTTTTAATTTTACAAATTTTTATTGGTACATAATTACTGAGAGTAAAATGTAAATGTACAGTTTAATGAGTTTAACAGAAGTTTAAAGCTGTATCACCCAAATCCCTATTAAGATATGAGCATTTTCACCTCCCCGGAAAGATCTTCTGGTCCCCCTCCTCCAAAGGCAGGTGTTGCTTTCTATCCTTATAGCTTAGTTTTTCGTGTTTGTGAGCTTTTTTTGCTCAGTCTTAATGTCTGCCAGATTTCTCCTGTTCCATAGATGAGAAGTTCCATCCTTTTTGTTGCCGAGTAGTGTTCCATGGTACGAATATATTGTGGTTTATTTATCCATTCTTGTGCTCGTGAACAGTGGGGTTGCTTTCAGGTTATAACTATTATAAATGAAGTACAATTAGCATTCTTTTGCAAGACTTTGTGGACATACGTTTTCATTTATTTTTGTAAAACTAATAGTGAAATGGTCGGATCGTGAAGTATGTGAATGTTGATAGGAATTGCCGAACTGTCCTCTGAAATACCGTTCTGAGCGGCTGCTTCCTCACAACACAGTAGCTGGGTTCCAAAACGAGCACCCGGGAGAGCAAGTCACAAGCACGGCGCTTCTGTGATCTCGCTGTGGAAGTGGCGTGGCATCACTTCCGTGTTGTTCTGAGCCCGCCCAGCTTCCCAGACCCCACCTCTCGCTGGGGGTTGGAGTGTGATGCTGGGAGATATCACCGTGGCCCTGCCAGGGAAATACACTCTGCCTGGTTGGGAAGATAAATTAGGTTCCACTCTTGGCAGTCTGGTGCGGGAGTCGCTAGAACTTGCGAATCTTTTTACAATAAAGGTCTAAACAAGATTCTAAAATTTAATTCCCTCAAGCAAGGTTTAATACAAAACCCTATTCCGTAATAACTTTATGTATTAAGATTGTATAATGGTATTTATTTTTTATTCCTTTTTGTCCTATATTCTACCTGTTAATACTATTTTTAAGGCAGCTTTTTTACACTATTTTTATTTTGCAGATAAAGCTATAAAATGTAATGTGGATTCACTGAGAGATTCACCAAAAGATAAATCTGAAAAGAAACAGCATTGCAGCTCTTTAAAAGATATAAATAAGGTTGTGTATTTTTAAATGTTCCTTAAATATAAACTTTATATAATATTGATTTTAGAATATTCTCTTTTGAAAGCCATTAGGAACCATGGGATTCTATTAGGAACAATGGATAGAAAATATATTTTCTATTCAAAAATCCTTGGCTATTACAGTTCTTTCATGAAAAAATACAGAATGCATGTTTGCTGATTTTGAAAGAACAAGATTACTCCAGCTCATCTTGTGCCACGTTCTTGTGCCCAGTGGCCTTCCTGCAAAATTGAGTATTTATTCTCATTTTAACAAGAGAGTGAATATCTGGGATTTCGGGAAATTCTAATAGTTAAGTTCAAATCTAACCTGCCCTTCAGTTTCTTTGACAAAACAGGTAAAAGTAATTGCAGAACATTTTAAATACTGATTATCTGAAGGGCCCAGTGTGGTGGCTGTAATCCAGCACTTTGGGAGGCCAGGAGTTCAGGACCAGCCTAGGCAATATAGCGAGACCCCGTCTCTACAAAAAAAATTGAAAAATGAGCTGGGCGTGGTGGCTCATGCCTGTAGTCTCAGCTCCTTGGGAGGCTGAGGCAGGAGGATCACTTGAGCTCAGGACTTTGAGGTTGCAGTGAGCTGTGATTGCACCACTGCACTGCAGCCTGGGTGACAGGGTAAATAAACACATACCTACGTATCTGAAATGCCAGCTGCCTGCTGTTTGGACATTTCAATCTAGGGGTTATGGCAATGGCATAATTGCCCAACTTTCCAGTTCTTTGTCCTTCCATATCTGTGTGTGCATGAAAACTGGCTGGAATGGTGGTTTATGAGAATAATTCCCATGGAATTTTGGTTCCAAAAGAATATATATCTTGCGAGCATACATATTCTTAACAAAACTTTTTTTTTTTTTTTTTTTTTTTTTTACAGTGTGTTGCATCTTCAGCATACTGGCCAACAAAAAGAGGCATAACCATATATGCTGATCCAGATATACCAGCGGCAAGGTATGATTTGAAAATTCGGCGTAATCAACTAGAGATTTGAGTGTAATGTTGTCTTAGACGGTTGTTCTGTAAGACCGATGACAGGAAAGTGTTCCATTTCCAAAAAAGAGCGGCCCAGGAAATTTTGATTAAACATATGTTAAAGGAAAAATACCGTGATGGTTGGTTAGCACAGTTGGCTGAAACTGATGGTGGCTCTAGAGTCCCCTTCCACCTCGTTGGACGAGTTGTTTGTGGAGGGCAGGTGCAACAACGGTTGGCACAGCGTGATCTTGACGCACAGAAGGCTGGCGTGGGCCCGATGGCAGTACGAGGAGACTGGTTACGAGTGGGTGGAAAGCAGAGAATGGTTTGCTGTCTTCTCAGAGTTGGGTACCGAAGGCTTTGACCTTGTCCTCTTTAAGATGCATGTCAGTGACATTAATGAAATCACAGAAAGGATGTTGTGTTATACCACTTTGTGTCAAGTACTAGAACTCAAAATAGTACACTTTCCTTTTTCTACTTCTGGACTTTATGGTGTTGTCATACATTTTATATGTATAATTATATACATAGTATAATGCTAGAATCTATTATCACATTCATTTAAACAGTCCATTATCTTTTAGAGAGATTTAACCAAAAAAATCTTCATATTTACCTGTGTAGTTACATTGGTGCTTTTCGCTTGTTGTATAGATCCGTATTTCAATCTGATTATCATTTTCCTTATACCCCAAGGGCTTCCTTTAATATTTCTTATATTGTGAGTCTGCTGCTGATCAACTTTTTTAGCTTTTAAGAAATAATTTATTTGAAAATTTGTTTTAGCTTCATTTTCAAAAATGTCATTTTGCTAGGTATAGAATTCCAGGTCGACAGTGCTTTTCTCTATATTTCAAAGATTTGCCCCACGATCTTGCTTGCGTTGTTCCTAATGCATTACGTACTTTCATCTTTTTCTTTCTTCTCTTTCTTGCTGGTTTGAGCTGTGTAATATGCCTTGGTGTAATGTCTGTCATATTTCTCATGCCTGAGGTTCATTAATGTTCTTCATTTGCAGCTTTCTGTCTTTCTTTAGATTTGGGATGTATTCAGCCATTATTTCTACATGTATTTTGGCTGCACCAGTCTCTTTCCTCACCTTTTGAGACTCTGATGAAACAAATATCAGGCATTTTGAGGCCCTTTTCATTTTCTTTTTTTTTTTTTGAGACAGAGTCTCACTGTGTTGCCCGGGCTAGAGTGAGTGCTGTGGCGTCAGCCTAGCTCACAGCAACCTCAAACTCCTGGGCTCAAGCGATCCTCCTGCCTCAGCCTCCCGAGTAGCTGGGACTA